>NW_023590991.1:2346879-2449379 GCF_014843425.1 Jatropha curcas
GAAGTGGCCAGAAGATGACCGCTGACACTCAAAACGCCGATGTAGTCCGACTGGAGCCTTCAAGGTTAAATGGAACCTTAATTGACCAGATGACTGGCTGATGCTATAGGAACGCTGATGTAGATCCGACTGGACCTTTCGGGATTAATGAAAAACCTTTGGACGTGACCAAATTGACTGTCGATCTAGAATGCTTGATGTAGTCCGGACTGGAGCCTTTACAGGTTAATGGAACCTTAAAACGTGACCAGATGAACTGCCGATGCTTAGACGCTGATGTTAGTCCGACTTTGGAGCCTCAGTGATGGTGGTATTACGAAGCTGGTTTGAACTCTCTTCCCGGTCAATGATGGTTGGATTGCGAAGTTGACCAGGTTCAAAACCTTTCGAGCTGATCCAAACTGAGCCTCGAATGGTTATCTTTCATTCAAATCAAATTTTGGATATCATTTACTGTCGACTGGAGCCGACAAAAGCGATCAAACCGAGCTGAGTAGGTGGCCAGATGATCAAGTCAAACTCAACATCTTTCCAAGCCGAAATCAAAATCCAGCTTCGAGATGATTGCCAGGACTGAAGGCGCGTCAAGTAGACCACTTTAACCATTAATCGTTTATACAATTAATGATAAAGTGGGAGGGCGGGGGCAAACTGTTGACGCGTGTTTTTTATTGCCCCCGGGCCTAATCAATGAGGATATACAGGATGCGGAATAAGGAATCAGGGTCAACCAGAAGTGTTTTTAAACCAAAAAATTGATTTAAATTCGGTCAAGGAGTCTGACCTGCCGTTTAGGGTTGCGTCACGCAGCTACAACCCCTGCGTGACGGCACTCATTAGTTGCGGTCACCGCAAACTTCTGACAAGGACGTGCATCATTTTGGACAAGGCCCGTGTAACGGTTTGGCCATTGTTTGTTATGGATACGTAGGCAACTGTATGAAAAGTAAGCTTGCCGTCACGCAGCTTGCTGGGTCCATCACGCAGCTGTTAGCTTGCGTGACGCAGGCTCTGTTCTGTTGCCCTACCCATATAAATACAACTTTTTGTGTTTTAAACGGGGGACTTTTTCTCTAGACTTTTTGGGCATTTTTTTGGACTTAAGAAAATTTTGGAGAGTTTTTTAGTGCGGCTAGGGTCTTTCTCCAAGAACTCCAGTGCGAGTTACTTGAAAGAAGATTCAAGCCCACTAGAGATCATAAGATTGAAATAAATAAAAACAAAGTCATAAAAAGAGAAAAAGAGGAGAAAAGGAAAGAAAAGAAAGTTTTTCATTGTTTAAAAAAACTTAGGTTTACTAAACACTTTGGATCGTGAAGCTCTATCCCTTAAAATCATCTAAACCGTATAGAAATGCTCGAATCAAGGTAGGTAACTATCTAACCCTCCTCTTCTATTTTTTAGTTATTATTGTCAAATATTCTTGTTTTTATTAGTGTTTGGTTAGTTGATTTTTGATAAGTAACATTCTGCCTGTTATTTGAGTGTGTTTCTGAGGAGTTATATTAAACATCTGTTAATAAAAGAACACGTTAAAAAGAGGTAGTTTGAAAGGTAGTTACGACCCAAAGCAGTTGCGTCACGCAGCTTACTACCTGTGTGACGGCAAAACACTGTTTCATGCTCCAAAAGGGAGTTAGACTTGCCTGGGACCACCTGCGTGACGGAACTATTCGGTAGGCGTAATTATTTATTTCGGTTTTTATGTTTTTATTTAATATTATGGTTAAATAAATGATTGGTGAAACTGGAATCTTGATAACGGTCACTAACAGATGCCGTTCACGCAGCTAGGGAGTTTTCGTCACGCACCTGTTCTTCATATAAACAGCTGCGTGACGCAACTGTTCTAGGGTCCAGAATAAATTATTTTATTTATTTTTAATTTCATGTCATTAAATAAATTGTTTAATTTTAATTTCTAAGGAAATGAATCAATTAATTGGCAGATTGTGTTCTAATCAACATCAAAACAAGTTAATTTTACTATTGATTTTGAGAATTTTAGGATTTATTATTTATATTGTTTAAGGTGTATTTTAAATCTGAGTTGTGGCCCGCCTTTAATCCATACCGGCAAGAGCGGGGTCTTTTAATTATTGCTTATGGGTGTGGTGATGAATTGTTGATTATGAATGGCTATTGAATGCATGAATGAAACCTTATTTGGGACGATTTAATTAATTTTCCACATAGGAAACTCGGTTCGATTTATTCGGGTTGGGTTTAATTAAAATAAATTGGCTTCTTTCTAAATTCAAAAATTAAATTACAGAAATTGTAGGTTAAAAGAGGCCGGTTTTTCCAAGGTCGTTCTTCCACGGGCCGAACGTTACCCAATTCCCTTACCTAGAACCGCACACGGATTGCGCCTGACCATTTTTCAAATAATTGGCCTTAAACAAAATTTGAGTTAAATAGAAGTCCACTTTTCTTTTTTTAAAAATAAAATTGGGAAACGGTCCCCATTTGACCGAAATAATGGGTGGCGACTCAAATATTTTTATAAGACCGATTATCTGGCATCCAACTCCAAAAGGTTTATCACCACTTCCAATTAAAAAAAATCACCCATTTCAAATAAATAATTTTCATAAAGAAGTTTTTCGGGTCCTCCGGGGAGGGAATGGCGAAAATAACCCCTATATTTTAGGAGAGGCCAGAATTTATGTCCATAAGGGGTGTGCACTTTTGTTTTTGGACTTTTATTTTATGATATGCATGAGTTAAATTATATTAGTTGATAACTATATTTGCTTAAGTGGTGTATGATGTGATTAGGACGACATTCAAGGACTTTGATAATGGTGACATTTGACTCGTTTGACTTTATGAACTAATATTGAAATGTGTACTATACTTGACCTATATTGACTACGATATAATAATTACCAACTTCGGTTACTAATGCTATGGAAAGCTTAATGCTATTGCACTGGGTACGCTGTCACTTTACTTTGACTACTTAAGTTAATATTGGAATATGTCCTAAGTCGAGATAGATGTGTTTGACTTGAGATGTTTGAGGTGACTATCCCTATGGATGTTGTGAGTATTATTATGTATGTATATGTAACGTCCTATTTTTTCTGTGTTCAATAGTAGTTTACCAGCTTTCGTGAAGTTACCACCGGTCCGGGAGTCAGTATTATTTATTGTTCGGAAAAATTTACGTAATATAGTGTTTTATAATTTTTATATAAATATTTTTTGAGCATGTATGGCATGGTTTATGGGTACGTAGTAAGAATAAAATTTTTGGAGAATTTAGATAATATAGTGAATAGTGATTGATTGTAGCAAACTCCCGGAAAGGCAACTCTATTAGATCTCCCAGAAACACATGGCCATATATTACCAATGACAATTCTCTATACCCATCTGATTAAACTTACGGACACTCCCAAATTGTAACAAAAACCAGAAGGGAACTGATTTGCTCTGCTTTAATTTGTTGTCACGGTTCAAAACACCTCGACACATAATCTGTTGATATTCTCTCTTTTCAACGCTGGCCACCAATACTGTGATTTTACAATCCTGATACATCTTACATACTGTCAGGATGCCATTAGCATAGGGACTACTATGATTCTTCCTTTAAATTAACTCTTTTCTCAAGCTCTGAAATTTTAGCACAGAAATCCGATCCCAAAGTACAAGCATGTCATCTTTTAATTCATAAATCTCTTTTTCCTTTCCATCTCATGACTACGGTCTGCTTTAACTTGCTGGCACGTATCAAACCACTCGACACATAATCTGTGATATCTCTCTTCATCAGCTGGCCACCAATACTGTGATTTCAAATTCCTGATACATCTTACTACTGTCAGGATGCATAGCATAGGGACTTACTATGTGAGCTTCCTTTAAGCATACTCCTTCTCAGCTCTAAAAATTTTAGGGCACACCAAAATCTGATCCCCCAAAGTACAAGCAGTCGTCATCTTTAATCATAAATCTCTTTTTCCTTCCATCTTTGACTTAGGTCTTCCATAGGCAATTGGTCCCTCATCCCTCTGTGCATCTCGAATCTTGCTGAAGAAGGCTAGGTCTAATCATAAGCTCTGCCCATGAGTGCACCATTATTACCTACCCAGATAATCGAAGTATTCATAGCACGGAAAGCAACCAGGACTTCCTACTAAGTGCATCTTAACTACCACAAAATTAGACTCTTACCCGAGATGGTAATCAATGGTGAAGTTGTAGTCCTTAAGTAGCTTCTAACCACTGCGCTGTCTCAGATAAGCTCCTTTGAGTAAGCAAATACTTGAGACTCTTATTGATCCGATATACCAGATTGACATTTTCACCATACAAGTAATGCCTCCAAATCTTCAAAGCGAAAACTATAGCCTTTACTCCAAAATCTATGAGTAGGGTAGTTTCTTCTACGTGTGGTTTAAGTTGTCTAAGAAGCATAAGCACTACCCTTACCCTCCTGCATAAAGCCACACCACCTAATTCCATTATGGCGAAAGCATCACAACACATCATACGGTCTACCCGAAAACTGGCTGTGTCAACACTGGAGCCTCAGTAAGCATCGATCTTAAGCTTCTCAAAAGCTATTTTGATATTTATTAGTCCACTCAAATCTGACATCTCTAGAAAAGTCTAGTCAAAGGACCGCAATGAGAGAAAATCACTTAACCAAATCTTCATATAAATAACCAGCCAATCCTAAAAGAAACTCCGAATTCTATTACATCTTAGGTGGCTTCCATCAAGCACTGCCTCTATCTTCTTCGGATCAACTCTAATACCCTCAGTAGAAAAAATAATTGTGGGACCCAAGAAAGCAATCTTCAGACAACCAGAAATTCACACTTACTTAGCATCAACTGTCTCTCTCTCAATATCTGAAGTACAATTCTCAAATGGTGGATCATGTAACATCCTCTTTGAGTTGAGTCGGCTTTGAACCAAAACCTTGGTCTGGGGTAGGAATGGATGATACAGTGGACTTATTTTTGCATTGGAAAGTTTAGGACTTGTTTGCCTCCAAACATATATAGCTGGGTAGTAAGTTGTTAGCCCTTTGTATACTTGAGCCGGGGTACCAATTAGAGAGTTTACCCACAGCCAAATCACTTCTTTCCTAGAAGTCACCCGTTCCTAATCATTTTCACCTTTCCTTATTTTCACGTTTTTCATTTTCTTCTTACGTTTCCCTTCCATTTTCCCTTGCACTTTCATGCAAAGTTACGCAGTAAGTCCACTCCAAGTAAGTAGAATTCCTTTGAAGTTATATGTTATTTCACTCTTTAATTGAGTTATATGGAGATGAGTTATGAGAATTTCTTTTGTATCAGGAGAAGAAAGTTCAAAGGTAGCAGAAACGAGAAGCTAAAACAGAGGTCAAGCCTTTTGACGTCCAAGGTTTGATATCATCATGTTGTTCTACTATTTTTCATTTGCATGTAAATTGTGTGGTGCTGTTGCCAATGAGATGATATTTGCTTGTTGTTTGGTGGAACAAGTACTGAAAATGATGTGAAAACAGGGGATGAATAATGAAGCGGAAACAGAGTTTGCTGGAAGTACCAGCAAACTTCATCTTGATTTTGAACCACTATAATGATTGGAATTAGGAATTGTCATAGAAGAGTTATTTTGTTCCTTCTGATGTTAGTTTTACATGGGCTTTTTGAATCATTCAATTTGGGAGTTACTATTGAGAGTTATGGCCAAAAAGAAACACAGACTGCACGCGAATCACGTCGCGCGGCTCGCGCATACTGGAAAGCAAGTCGCGCGCTCAGCGATTCCATATTTGCGCCAGCTCGCGACTTGAGTTCAGGTAGCTCTCTGACTCTCAATTGCACAACTCGCGCTCGCGAGGATTCACATGCGCCGGTCGCGACTTTGGCCAGAAGCTCTCTGGACTCTCAGTGGTGCGCATGCGTCGCGCTCGCAATTCACACAAGCGCGCTCGGCGATTCATCTCGCGCTCGCGACTTGTGCTGCAGCGGTTCGCGACTTCAAGCCAGAAACACACTGACTGCTCAGGTGCACAAGTCGCGCTCGCGACTTTCACATACGCGATCGCGGGACTTGTGCTGTGACACTCTTTTGCCTTTCATTTGCTATGATAATCACATTCCTTTTGCTCAATATGCTGCAATCCAATCTTTTACAAACCAAAAAATACCACATTAAGAACATGGATATAAAACAACATACAAGATTTCATACGATTGTGAAATCAAATCAATATGATGACGACTGACGTTGTTGAAACCATTTATGTGCTATTGTGTTACATTGTTGACATGCTAATTCTTTAAGCTCCATTGAGGTTAGTTAGAAACCATGTTAGATAAGGCTACTGTCGCGACATAGAAATAGCCAGATCTGCGCCCCATACAGTTTGGAACTCCGGCTTACAGGCCGTGAGTGGATTATGATTAAACCGGCGGTGCGAATCCGGTTAAGGGCACCAAAACGGACATTATTGGCCATAGGCGAATCCGGTCGGGGGCCTATAGCATACAGTTTCACCCAGTTTTCATCACAATTTATCTTATTCACTTCGGTTTCACTATACCTTATGGAGCCATATCAGATATCTTGAATAAAACATTTCATGAATTATACAGGATTATAAACAGTTACAAAAGATAATCAAGATGATCATGAAAGTATCATAATGTGTGAGCTCTATATGCTGCCATATATGTTTCCATGTTCTTTCTATATATGTATGGTGTTATAATTGTTTCTTTATTGTTGAGATATCCACTGAGCATTCATTTGCTCAGCGAGTTACCGTTTAACTCGCAGGTTTGAGGACTGTGTCCATAGAGATCCGCGTAACAAACTGCTGCAGTTCATCTGTAGAAGACTCGGTCTTCAGGTAGAAAACTAATTTTGTTTTCTTTTTATGGCATGTACAGGGCACACAGTTGGGCCCATTTCATTTTGTAAACTTGTACCATGTTTTTGTAAAATTACATTATTTTTGGAAACAGTTACCAGCATGTTTATTATATTCCAATATACAGTATGTTTTCAGCATGTCAGGACCATACAGTCAACCAGTTTGTAGCATCTCGACTCGGTTTCATTCGGGTTTTACGGTGGACCGGGAAGGGTGTTACAGATCAATGGATTCCTCTCTAGTCCGAGAATTACCAAGATTCATCAATGAACACAACCACAAACTGATCCAAGTAAGGATGAAAGATCTGATTCATCAAATCCATGAAGATTGCAAGAAGCGTTAGTCAACCCAAACACGCATTACCAAGAAACCTCATTTAGCTGAACCATAACGTTGTCCGAAAGTAATCTTAGGTACATCATGATGCCTTCACCCCTAGCTGATGATAACCTGATCTCAGATCATAATCTTCGAGACACCACTTAGTTCCTCTCAACTGATCAAACAAATTCATATATCTGAGGCACTGGATACCGATTCCTTCACAGTAACTTTGTTAAGTTGTCTGTTAGATCAACATTTACATTTCTCAATGATCCCTCCTTCTTTACAACAATACTGGAGCAACCATGGAGATACACAGGATGAATGAAACCCTTAATCAAGCAAATTCCTGAATATGTATCTTTAACTCTTTCAACTACAGTAGGCGCTATCCGTATGGAGCAATGTGATATCGGTGCAAGTACCAGGCAAACCTCAATACCAAACTCACCTCTCTCTCAAAGAGGGTAAACCAGGCAAACTCCTCTAGAAACAACATCAGGAAAATCCACATTATTGTGGGTATTGCATAGACACTAGGAGTTCTGCTCTAGAGCAAGTACACAAGTAAGTTTATGCCTTACAACCATTACTGGAATCCAGTCTCTAGCAGTTAAAGCAGAAATAATCATTAGATAGGTAATCCGACCTCTCACCATAACTACCAATCTCCTTCACCAGATGAAGGTCTGGAGATGTAATCCTCTTAAGTCTTACAATTCTCCCGGAAAGGCCAACTCTATTAGATCTGCCCAGAAACCACAATTTGGCCTATATGTACCAATGGACAATCTTTTACCGATTAGATTACTACGTGACTTAATCCTAGCCATCCAATTTGGGAAAAAAGACTTAAGATACCCTTGTTGCTTTTATATAAAGTCAACCATCAAATTATTGGAGGAACCATTTTTCTTTCTTCTTTTTCCTTACACGCTCTTCTTCTTCATCTTCTTCTTTCTCTTCATTTTTCTTCAATCTCTTACTTACAAACACATCAAATTCACCCCATCCAACTTATTTAAGTAATTAATCTTTAGAGACGAAGCTAGAGGAAGTGATTTTGGTGACTTAATTTCAAATGAATTTGCAGATTTTCCTACTTGGGTCAAGTAACGTGATTTTTATGATTTAATCTTCATTATTTTAGGTTTTAGAGTTTTCTTTTAGCCTATACATGCTTAATTCATGCTCCAATTTTCTTCTTTTCTTTATTTTCTTTGTTTGATTTTGAGTTTACTTCCATGTAGAGAGTGGAAGAGCCTTCTAACAAAGATAAGGGGCAAGACCAAAGATTAAGGAGCTTTGATTAAAGCTTTCTAAGCTTGTTTTGAAGGTTTAGTGTTCATAAATATACTTCCTTAACTCAAATTTGTGATTTGTGCCTTTTAGGCTATGATGTGTATATTTTTGGGATTTTGTAATGAAATGATTGATTTGTTGAAATTTTGGTTGCAATAACATTAGCTCTTGGGTGATGTTTTGTGAGTATTTAATTGTGTTAAGACATTTCTAATCTTGTATCTTTGTGTTCATGTTCTTTTCATGGGTTAAAGGAAACTGAATTGGGAAAAACGTGTTATTGAGTGAGTTAAGGACTTATTTTTCGATCCTTTTCTATTTTTCCATTTGTGTTTGAGTCCTTCATAGAAGTTTTTGGATCTACTTCTCAGATTCCAAACCATTCCTCTTATGTCAATTTGGATTATATAGCTCAACTTATGGCTAAAACACCCAAACTGACTTGTTATGTCCGGGGGGGGCCATAGCATCATTGAATCTTGAGTGCCCATTTTTGACCACTATAATTGGACAAGATTAGGTTCTGAGTTCTTCATTGAAAGTTATTTCCCCTTGTTGTCTTGAGACTTCCCTTGGTTCTAGATTGGTAATCTTGAGTGTTTGGTTAAGTAGGAATTCAATAAACATTGGACTTTGGTCCTTGCTGAATCAGGTATGGTCTATTCGGTTTTTGTGTTTCCTAGCTTTTTTTCCTATTCTTACAAATTGATCTGGGCTATGATCCCTTCATAATATTTGTATAATTATTGTTCTTAGCTTTTCTAATGATATGGATTTCATTCATTTGGATTTACTGATAACTCAAGTTATTCTTTTAAAAACTCAGCAAAGGTCAAGGTTAATTATGCTTTGGAAATTTTCTTATGTTTAAGTCATTTTGTTTTAATTATGAGAATTTTTATGAATTACTTAATGAAATGAAAGTTGTATTATGATTTAAGAAGACTAAAGAAAATGAATTTTATGAGGAAATGTTATGAAAGTAGGAATTAAAAACAAGACATGTTGGGCTCTATGTATACTTTGGTGTGAATTTTGTTGCATGAATATTGATTTATTATGTTACGCTGAGCATTGCTCGGAATTTGATTGCCATTATGATAAGATTAAGAAGCTATGATCATATGCTAGGCACAGTGGTGTCTTATGTTAGGGCGGACGCCTCTATATGTTATGAAAATGTTGGCGACCTTAAGGCCATTATGAATAAGCTATTGAAAACTTATCTACTTCTTTTTCTCCTAGTGTATGTGAGGCCCTTGGTAAAATAGTTTTAAGGAAATGAAATAGATGAGATCAACATTCTTTTTTACTAAATCTTAGTTTACAATAAACTATTTATGATATCAAATGAGTTTCTTAAAACATGATGTGTTTGTATATATGTTAATGCATGTTCAGAATTTAATTTGATTTATGTATGTAAATGAGTTTTAAGTATTTGTCATCACAACATTGGTTTATTGTGTTTTATTGTGCCCACTGGTTTTATACTCACGCGTTTGATGGTTATTCACGCGGCAAGTTGGAGACTGTGCCTTGCTGGCTTAAAGACCTTGGAAGAGTAGCATCAGAGCTGAAGAGATTTTTGGTAGTTGATTATATTTTATGTAATAAGAATTATGGCATGTATAAGTATTACCATTTTAGAGACTATATTATTTAATTTTTGACTTAATCAGGTTATTGTAAATTAGTTTGGAGTTATAGCAGTTGATATGTTTAAATGAATGTATTTAATTGATGAATAATTAAAATGTTATTGAGGAATTATGCAGTTATGAATATTATAGAACTGCTATGTTTGTTTGATATTTTGGAGTTTTGATGGGGGTTTGGAGTTTGAATTGGAGTGCTTTGTAATTCATATGGTTTGGCGACTTCTATTTTTAGGGGGAAACTCTTGCAGTTTTTTCTGTAGGAGGTCTCCCAAATCATTGTCAAAACAAAATATTATTTTACTTGCCCAAACTGTGTGAAACTAAGCCACTTCTAATTCATATATGATTCTATATGATTTTATTGATTTATATGTAGGGTAGGACGATGCCCCCGGCACTGAATGTAGCATTCCACCGTCGGGTCTCTCGGGATTGGGCGTAGGGTGTTACAGTATACGTATGGAATATATATCATGAGATTTATATAAAGGCATATATGATTGGGAATTTGTTTGAAGCAAATGAGTTTCTATAAATTATGAGCAGGTTGCAATTAGATTACGCCTACTTGTTTATGACTATTGAGTGATTAATTTGAATGATAAAATTGTTTATTGGAAATGAAATTTAAACTGAATGACTTAATCTGAGAACTCGATGGACTCTACTGTGAACTTGGTTCAGTAGTTTGTTGAGAATATGGTTTATCTGTTTCTGAAAATAAAATCATTATTATGATTGATTTGGATTGCGCTATTGATCATTATGCCAGACCACATGGGTGTCTTTCAGATGAGTGGACAACACTCTTACTGACTTGTATATGAAAGGACTTTCTAAGTATACTGTTAAAAGGGCTAACTAAGGCCATATTTAGTCTGACTGTTATCAGACACCGTTTTTGTTAACTTGTCTACTTCTGTTTCTTCTGATCACTGAGGTATCTGAATTAATGATTAACGAGAATGTAATAGAATTATAAATTACTGATTAACTTGTGGATGCAAGTTACCAATAGATTTATTGTATATGATTACTTGTGATAACAAATTACCTTACAAGCATTGATGATATATGATTACTTGTAATACAAGCTTACCTATGGATCGATGTTATATGATTACTTGCCATGAAAGTTATTTATAGGATACTTATAAGATTTTATTAGTAAAGCAAAAACTGACATTTGCACGCAATATGTGTGCTTTATGATTGTAAGTTTAGATTCTCAAACATTGTTAATAATCACTGCTTTAATGCAAAATCTTATTCAAAGATATTTGTTTATTTATGTAACTTGAGCAGCAAAGTTACCTTGTGTATATGATTAATTTGACCTAAAAAATGGCTATTGGATTATGTTGATTTGCTACTTGTATATTAGATTACTTGTACGGGCAAGTTATGTTGAATAATCAATATTTATGAGATTGGCTTGGCGAAACTAGTTAATATGTTATGATTGATATTGTTATCGGGACTACAAGTTAAACATGAATGTGAATGATTAAGAAATATATGCTGGGAATATTGGTGTGAGACATGAGAACATCTATAGTAAATTGATATTTTAATGTTGTATTAGTTGGTTTCAATGGACCTACTCCAAGCTATGTGATTACATATGTATTGTTGGTACCACTAAGTTTTATACTCAGCGCGATGTTTTTTTAACTCGCGTGGATTGAACGTGGATTGAAGGTTTGTCTACTATGGATCTTGAGTACCTGTGTCCAAAGAAAAGATCTTTTGCTTCCAGACTAGAGTACAAGTCTATACTGTAGACTCATGGCATGTGTTAAATTTGAAATGAGAGTATTAGTTTACTATATGAGATTTATAATTTATTTGTTTTAGTACATTCATTTTATTTTTTTGAAACTTTTGAGGATTTTGATTAGTCCCACGTGGACATGTACTCTCATTTGGGATTTGAACTTTTGATATCTTGAGTTTATTGCTATTATGATTTTTATTAGTGTTGAATTTGAGGTTAACTCTTCTTGAGAATTTGTTTCATTGGAATGGAATATGAATTATTTATGTAAAAGAGACTTTGGAAATTTTGTTATTACTTTTGGAACACTTTATTAACAGGTTTGAAGTATTACCTTAAGTTGTATTTTCAAAGGGAACTCTTGCAGTTTTTCTGCAGGGTTTACCTAAACTATCTAATTATGTTTGATGGATCTCAGTACTGCAAAAGATTTTAATTTTCCCTAATTTTTATAATAAAAAAATTTTAAGCAGCTTATGTTTTCTTAAGACTTTCGCTATACATTTTAAAGTATTATAAACTGAGTTACAATTTATTGTATTGTATTTTCATTTGAAACTAGTTCCATATTAATAAACAAGTCTGTACGTGCCTTGGCTCAGAATGTGACATCTCTTGTCTGGCCCTGCGGGGTCGAATAATGGGTGTTACAGAAACACTCCCCATAATTCTACAACTATAGCTGAACACACCTCGACATTCATGACAAAAACAGTAATCCAATGGCCATCAGCCCCTCTGAACAAGCCTCCATAAGCTGCTCTTGATGAGTGCAATTTACTACACCCATCAGTATTCAAATAGACCCATGAAACTGGAGGTGGGTTCCAACTAACTAACATATTCCTCCATGCCTGTGAAATCCCATAATTATTCAAATTAACATCCCAAGCTACCTCAAACTCCTTTGTTCTAGCAATGAGCACAGATGGTAATAAAGAGGGTGCACTACCCAAATCATCAAACACTCTAGCATTTCTAGCCTTCCACAATAGCCATACGGTGGTAGCAAATACAAGCATAAAGAGACGAATCCTTTGAGGAATCTTTAACTTCCAAACTAACTTCCAAGTGCAAGCATCATTATTAGTAGGAGAATTGTGAAGAATATCATAACACGATTTTACAGTAAACTCCCCACTATGAGTAAATCCCCAAACAACTTTGTCAATATCATCAGGAAAAGGACTCAGATAGTGAGCGTTTAAAACATCAAGAACCTATTAAGGGAGCTTAGACTTCAATAGATCCCATCGCCATCCAATCCCAGATTGCTAATAATAGGCTACCATATTGTTAATCTCTGAATGAGCAATAGGTAAAACTGCCAAATGTTGCAAAGGTTGATGGCCAATCCAACTATCTAACCAGAACCGAGTGTAGCAGCCATTATTAACCTCCATTAACTTCCTCTTCTGTGCAATTTCTTTACCAACACAAAGTCGTTTCCAAATGTGTGAACTTCTCCTTCTAGAACCATCCATAAAGTTAATTCTTCCTTGCATATACTTGTTCCTCAAACACTGTGCCCATAAAGTTTCAGGATTTTGAGACCAACACCAATATAAGTTGCCCATAAAAGCACTATTAATCTGTCGAATGCTCTTAATACCCAAACCTCCAAATTTAGCAGGCCTTTTAATCTTATCCCACCGAACAAGATGTACTCGACATCCCTCACAACCACTCCAAATGAAATTTCGGCATAGCCTTTCCATCTCAACACATAATGATAAAGGAAGAGTAGTTGTTTGCATTGCATAATATGGGATGGAAGTTAACACCAACTGAACTAAGGTTAGCCTTCTCGACATTGACAATGTACAAGCTTTCCAACCCTCCAATCGAGCCTTCATTTTATCCAAAATATGCTGATAAGTTGATCTATTAATACGATCATGGATTGCAGGCACACCCAAATATTTCCCCAAATCATTATTTAAATGGAATTGAGAGAAACTAGAAAGCTCAACTGCTAAATCAGTAGAAATGAAGAAAGAAATTGAGATACATTAACCCACTAGCCTCAAACAAACTGTTATCTTTATTTATTTATTTATAGTAATAATTTCAAAAGCATAAATGTTTACGTGGCAATATATTAGAATATGCAAGTGATGATGTGACATTTTATTTTTCATTATAATTTAATAAAAATTCAAATTTTTTATTAAATATTGGAATTACAAACTAATAAATCTAATGGATGATTTTAATATAATTAATATTTTTTGTCATTTAATAAAACTGAGTTTTCTATTAAATAGTTTTTATTCTATCAAAAAAAACTAATAGAATTACAATAGAGTCATAGTTTAAATTAATTAAAATAATGTAGTTACATTAACAAATATAATTAAAATATTAACTTCAATTCACTAAAATTTATTTCATTAAAATTAAATATTCTTATACCTCATTTGAGAGTTTCAAAGACAAGATATAAATAACTAACTAAATATATCAGTTGAATTATAATAATTTGCTTACTACAATTAATTGTGCTAATTAATATTTCAGTTCATTACTTAAGAATTTCAAAACAAGCGTATAATTATATTTTTCATCATTTGATTAATAAAAAATACATAAGTAAATTATTTAAATTAAAACAATATAAATATAAATTATAATAATTTTCTTAAAAATTACGAATCAGGTGAATCAGCTCGCCGAGCTACTTTAGGCAAAGAAAGTTCGGTCATCTTTCGGTTACGGATCAACCCACATGCTCTAATCTTCTCTCTCTTTCGATTTCTTTTTACTATTGCTGGTTTGAGTTGAACCGTAGTAATTATTCGAATCAATTCGTCGATTTTACCCAGTTCCCACCGGTTATAAGCAGTTTTAGCCTAGCGCATTCACTATTCGAATGGGACTAGACCACTATCCATTCTTTAGTTAAACCGATAGGACCGGCAGACAATTTTTAGAACTACATTCTTTTCTTCTCTTTCTTTTTTCTTCCTCTTCTTCTTCTTCTTCTTCTTCTTCTTCTTCTTCTTCTTCTTCTTCTTCTTCTTCTTCTTCTCATAAATGTACTCATTCTCTTCTCTTTTTTTATCCCTCTTTTCTTCTTTTTTTTTATTCTCCATTTTCATCTTTTTCTTTTTCTTTACTTCTTTACGTTTTTTTTATTAATTTTTCTCTATTTACCTTAACTATTAAAGTATAATTAATATAATTATTAAAATAAAATTAATTTACTAATTCAAAAATCAAAGATAAAAAAATTATGATAAAATATCAATAAATTATCGATTAAATTAAGCTATTTTATTAAAACTAATCATTAGGTGTTTATTTTTAAAGAAATATTATTATGTTATTATTTGTAAAAAAGTTTTTATGAATAAAAATAACTGAAAATATTTTAATTAAAGTTTTGATATAATAATACTTAATCCTTTGAAACGAGATTTGATTGAAGAAAATGAAATCTTGTATTTATTAATCTGTGAGTTTTGATTATATATAAGAATAAGAAGATAACGGAAAAGCAATAACAAAGGAGGAAGCTATAACTACCTGTAGAGCTGTGCTAATAAACTAAATAAGTTACAGCTAATCTATTGCCAGTTAAGCAATTAGTTACTTAGTGGGTCAGTCTCTTTCTTTTGCTTTCTTTTCATTTCATCTGCTGTGTATGTTTCACTGTGATTTATGGTTAATACCCCATCGCAAGCTGAAGAATGGAAATTCACCATTCCCAGCTTGAGCACAAATGAGTGGAAGGATGGGGAAGGAAGGGGTTAGGTGAAAATGTCATCTAGTTGGGCTGAGGAGGAGATGGGAAGAAGGTGAATGAGACCTGAATTGACTTTTTCCTTGACAATATGGCAATCAAGCTCAATATGCTTGGTTCTTTAACACCCTAGCGAATCCCACATCGATTAAGTACAATGTGCAAGTGATGTACATGAGTATGGACAGACCTTAGACTGTCAAGAGGCCTTTTGGATGGTCTGGCCAGGGTGTAAGGAGGGTACGGGCCTACCTTGTGTCGGCACCCAGGAACAAAACCGTGCGGGCCTGTGGCCCAAAGCAAACAATATCTTGGTCAATCTGGGCTGTTACAGGGGATTGGTCTGGCCAGGGTGTAAGGGAGGGTACCGGCCTACCTTGGTGACGGGCCTACCTTGTGTCGGCACCCAGGAACAAAACCGTGCGGGCCTGTGGCCCAAAGCAAACAATATCTTGGTCAATCTGGGCTGTTACAGGTTCTCTCATGGAATGTTGGGTTGGCAGCAATGTGTATAGCTGATTGGTTATCACAGTAAATGCTAACAGGGTGAGGGTGTGGGATAGAAAGCTCAGTCAACATGTATTTTTAACCATTGGACTCCACAAGTTACTACTACAAGGGCTCTGTACTCAGCCTTAGAGGATGATCTAGAGACAATTTATTGTTTCTTAGATTTCCAACTGATTAAGGAATTTCTAAGATAAACACTAAAGCCAGAGATCGATCGTTTAGTATCAACACAACCTGCCCAATCCGAATCACTGAAGGCTTTGAGGGTGCAGGAAGAAGAAGCAGGGAAGCAAAGTCCTTTTCCTAGGGCTGATTTGATGTACCTCAGTATTCTATGGAGAGCTTGTAAATGAACTGTGGTAGGCTTGGATAAAAATTGACTTAAGTGATTGACTGAGAATGTGATGTCGGGCCTGGTGGTGGTGAGGTACAGCAGTTTCCTTACCAATCTATGATAAACAGCTAAATCTGGTAATGGGGATCCAGAATGAGAGCTAAACTTCTGGTGGGAATCCATGGGAGTGGAATCAGGCTTAGCTGCAAGATAGCCTGTGTCTGTGACCGTGCAATTTCAAAACCTGAGAAAAACTTCAAAGGACCCATATCTTTAATCTTGAACAAAGAATCAAGGTTCTATTTGACCAAATCAATCTCAGAAACATTATCACCTGTCAAGAGTATATCATCAACATATACAAGTAAAATGGTAAAGGAAGCTGACTTGTTTGTGATGAACATAGAATGATCATTTTAGGACTATGAGTAGCCAGAATTGATAAGGACTTCAGATAACTTGGAAAACCATTGCCTGCTTGCCTGTTTGAGGCCATAAAGGGACTTTTGTAAAAGACATTGAGGCCATAAAGGGACTTTTGTAAAAGACAAACTTACTTAGGATTAGAGAGAAGTAAGCCGAGGGTGGGGCCATATAAACTTCCTCTTTGAGATCCCCATGGAAAAAAGCATTATTCACATCTAATTGGTGAAATATGCCATGAGTGAATGGAGGCTAGAGCCAATAGTAATCTGAGAGTAGTCATTTTTGCAACTGGTGAGAAAGTTTTCAAGTAATCAAGACCCTCCACTTAAGTGTACCCCTTGGCCACAAGCCTAGCCTTGTACCTCTCTATTGAACCATCAGACCTATGCTTGATTTTGTATACCCACTTGCAGCCAATAGGAATTTTCCCTGCAAGTAAATCAACTAACTTCCAGGTTTTAGTGCATGCTAGGGCTTGAAGTTCAGCAGCCATAGCCTCTTTCCATTGAGCATAATTGTTTGCTTGAGCAAATGTTTTAGGTTCAAGAGAAGTGGAAATGTTAAGAATATAATGAGAATAAGAGGGGGAAAGGTGAGTATAGGAAATGACAGAGACAGGTGAGTATAGGAAATGACAGAGGAGAGACGATACCTTGTACCTGAATATGCTGATTCTGCTGAAACTAAGTTGCAATAATAATTGTGCAGGTATGTGGGGGTTTTCCTAACTCTAGTGGAGTGACGTGTAGCTAGGGGAAGGGGTTATGGAACAAGAGAGGTGATAGCTGGGTTTTGGGATTGCAAATTGGGTGACTGTGTATGTGTTTGTAGGGTAGCTGAATGTGTATGAAATTGGAAATTGGGAGGTGTGAAGTTCTGCTGTGTATTTGGAAACGGATATAAGGTGTCAGTAAGGGAATTCAAAGAGGGAATGCCAGGTGTGGAAGATGGGTGAGAAAAAGGGAAGTGACTTTCATAGAACTTAACATGTCTAGAAAGAAAATTTTCTCTAGTTTTCAAGTCTAGGAGAATGGAACCCTTTGTGCCACGTTTGAAACCTAAAAATACACATTTCCTAGCCCTGGGGTCAAGCTTAGTTATGTTATTGGTAAGAGTGGAGGCAAAGCATAGAGAGCCAAAAACTCTGAGTTCATTAAATCTAGTAAAGTATTATAGAGTTTTTGAAAAGGGCTTTTATTTTGAATAAGGGGCTGGGAATTCTTTTAATAAGAAAAAATGAGTGAAGGACAGCATAAGACCAAAAGGCTTGGGGAAGGTTGGATTGAAACATAAGGGCTCTTGTGACATTTAAGAGATGTTGGTGTTTTTGCTCTACAATACCATTCTGCTGGGGAGTCTCACACAGGTAGTTTGGTGGGAAATACCTTTGTAATCGTAAAAGTCATTCATTAAGAACTCAGGTCAATTATCACTTCTAATGGATTTGACTTTAGTATTAAACCGATTCTCAACTAGATTAATGAAAGCTTGAAGTAATGATCTAGTTTTTGACTTAGCTTTCATAGGATAAATCCAGGTGTGCCTACTGTAATCATCTATGATAGTGAGAAAACATGTGTGACCATGTATAGATGGAATGGACAAAGCTCCCCAAATATCAACATGTAACAATTGAAAAATAACAATTGAAATAGTGGTGCTAAGGGGAAAAGAGAGTTTTCTTTGTTTTGAAAAATGGCAAACATCACATGGTTCATGTGTATCATTGTTACAATTAACAAAAGGAAAAACTTTAGACTCAATTCTGGAATAAGATGGATGGCCTAGTCTAAAATGCCACAAATGATTGGGAGAGAAAGTTGAAATGGCTTGTACTGTTGAATTGAAGACTAAAGCACTCTTGGTTGTGTTTGAAACTGGTTGTTGCAAGATGTATAAAGCGTCTCTAATTTCAGCTGAACCAATCATCGTTGTTGCAAGATGTATAAAGCGGGCTCTAATTTCAGCTGAAACCAATCATCTTCGGAGGGTAGTTTGATGCCTGTATTAAGGCAATAATTGTCTTGTAATTGTAGCATACAATGTAAAGTTCTTGATAAGTCTTGGTAATGGAGATAAGATTGAAATGTGGTAATGGAGATAAGATTGAAATGAAATTTTGGCACATACAACACATCAACAAGAAACAAATCATTACTAAAATGCACTGTGCCTGAATAGCAAGCTATTACATAGGTATTGTTGGGTAATTTCACTTTAATTGGTCTGATCTTCTTATATGAAGTAAAAAATGAAAGAGAAGTGGATATATGGTCTGTGGCACCTGTATCTAAAATCCAAGATCCAAGGTCTGTCACAGAAGCAAGGAGAAAATGATTACCTGTAATCTTTTGATTACCTTCTGAAGCAATTTGTTCTTGTTGTTTGGCTGGAATATCATTTACGGTGGTGATGTGATTTACTGAGCTATTAGACATAAATTGATCTTAAATCAAAGATAAGAGTTTCTGGTGTTGCTCAGGGGTGAAAAGCATAGCTTCATGAGAGTTTTGCGTAAAAAAAGAGGGCTGTAAACCAAAGTTTTTTTATTTTTCAACCTTTTCTGCAGAAACAGCATTGGCACTTGGAGTGGAAAAATTAGGATTCTTAAACTTAAATCTTGGTGGAAAGCCATGCTTTCTATAACAAGTTTCAATGGTGTGCCTTTCCCTTCCACAATAAGAACAAACTTTAACACTATTATTACTATGGAAACCTCTTCCTTTAAAGGATTGTACTGCCCTCTGCATGTTCCTCTGTGAAACTCAGATTTTGTGTTCCCAAGGTTGTTATCATTTCTCATTACTCGATTAACAAGAACTTTGGGCTCCACATACCCTACTATCTGCCTTTCTTGTTCTTGTTGTATTTACTTAAGAAGAAACCTTTGTAATGTTGAAAGGTAAGGGTCAATTAACATGATCTGTAGTTTTGACATGATGAAAAATTTCTCACTGAGCCCTTCAAAAAACCTGACTTACATAATCTTGCTTGCATATAGCTCTTAAAAAGTCGAAAATTGCACCACAATTGCAAGGTTATTTCACATGAACAAAAAGTGTGGCCTAAAATTTAACAGTCCCATCCCACAAGATCTTTTAACTGTGTAAACATATTCAGATAACTTGAAAGATTCACCTTGCTGGAAGGCTATAGATTTCTTTCTTGCAATAGATTTCTTCTTGCAAGTCTGAAATTCATATAATGTCGCCTTGAGAAAAATGATCTCACAAATCACTCCAAACATCAGCAGCGATGTCTATCCATAAAACACTCTGAGCAATTGAAGGTGAAAGTGATTTAGTAATCCAAGATAACACCATAGTGTTACATCTCTCCCAAGTTAAGTGCATCGAGTCTGTTTTTGTAGAACTATGATTGAACCATCTATAAAAGAGATTTTGTTTTTGGAAGCCAGCGCCATTTTCATTGCCCTGGCACAAGAATGTTAATTTGATCCATCAAGAAGAGGTGATACAAGAATCAATGCAAGATTCTCGTTTGGGTGTAGGAAGAAAGGATTGGAAGGATTTTGAAGATGATCCGCCATCGCAGATTAAAGGAAAATTTCTATAACTATTCAAGTATGAGTTAATAAGAAGAAGCAAATGAAGAAGCTTCTAGAAAAAAAATGAACACAGGAAAAGCAATTACTCTGATACCATGAAATTAGATTTGATTGAAGGAAAATGAAATCTAGTATTTATTAATATGTGAGTTTTGACTATACACATGTTGACGCGTGTCTTTAGGCCCCCGCCTGATCCAATGATGATATGAGGACGTGGAATGAATGGGTTAATGCTATCTAGAAGTCTTTTAATCCAAGGATTTAAATTAAAAAAAGATGTTAAGTCTTTGACTGGGTCATAGCTGCGCGCAGCTTATGTTAGAATCATGACGTTGTTTTAAACGACAATGTAGCTCTGGTGCAGGCAGTAAGCTGCGTTCACGCAACTTATAGCTGCATCACGCGGGCTATGATCCTGTGACCTACTTCTATAAGATAATCTTTTTCTAACTTTGAACTGTTGGGACGATTTTTGGAAACCTAAAAATATTGTGCGGCCATATTGTCTCAAGTCTTTTGAGTTCCGTTTGAAGAAAATAGCCATTGATATCAATTCTTAGTTGAAATTAAATCAGAAAAAGAGAGAAAAAAACATCAAAAGACAAAAAAAGAGAAAACTTGAATTCCTTGGAAACAAAAGCTTATTGGAGATCTTAAACTATCATTGTAAAAGACAATAACCATTCACAAATCCTCCATTGGAGGTTAGGTAATTTCTTTTAACCTTTTTTGTGTTTTTTACATACTTTGTGGTTTTAGTAATTTTAGAGCTTCTTTTAAATTGTATCTCTGTTCATTATTTTGGCCATTTATATATGTCCCTAAATCACATTAAATAAAAAATGATCTAAAAAGCGTTGAAAACGAACTTGGGCCCCAGAACCACTGTGTCACGGCAACTGTTCATTACAAGAACGTGCGTCACGCAACTGTTCATCCAGGAACGCTTGCGTCACGCGATGTTTTCATCGAGAACAGCTGCGTTCACCGGCACTGTTCATTCCCAGGAACTGCATGCGGTCACGCGATGTTCATCCAAGAGCAGCTGGGTGACCAATTAGCTGTGTTGACACAAAACTGTTCTAAGCTTCCAGAGTTAATTTCTTCCAATACATCTGAAAATGGACCCAATTATGAACAGATTGCACATTTAATTTAAGTTTAAAAATATCTAAATGTCATTATGCATGAATTTTTGGGTTTTTGGTTTTTGGGTTTAAATTGAAGTCGGTAGAATGTATTTTTTAGTTCGCAGTTTGTAGGCCCGCCTTGAACCCATAAGGGCAGAGCGGGTCTTTTATTATTTGGTTTAATTGTTTTGGTTTGGATGGTTGAATAATTTTAAATGCGATAATTAGATTTGAATTGGGGTGATTAAAATAATTTCCATATAGGAACTCGGTCCGATTCATTTGGGTTGGTTTAAATAAATAAAATAAATTTAAATTTGCTTTATTCTACTAAAATAAATTAGAAATCGGTAAGGAGTTAAAAGAGGCGATTTTTTCACCGGCGTCGGCTTCCCAACGGGCCAGCATTACCCCCAATTCCCGTTACCAGAAACTGCATTGGTGCGCTGACCGTTTTTCTAGATTAATGGCCTTTAAAGTTGGTTTTAAAATTGGAAGTCATCTTATGTAAAAATTGGAAAATGTCCCATGCCGAAAATAATGGGTGGCCGACTCAAATGTTTTATAAGACCGATTTATCGGCATCGTATTCAATAAAATGTTTTGTCACCACTGTTCAAAGTAAGATCATTTTCCATCAAAACAAAAAAGGGAACATTTTTCGGGTCGCTCGGGGGCAGCACGAAAACAATACAAGAATAAGAAGATAACGGAAAAGCAATAACAAAGGAGGAAGTTGTAACTACCTATAACAAACTAAATAAGTTACAGCTAATCTATTGCCAGTTAAGCAATTAGTTACTTAGTGGGCTAGTCTCTTTCTTTTGCTTTCTTTTCATTTTGTCTGCTGTGTATGTTTCACTATGATTTATGGTTAATATCCTTATTTATTTAAGTGTTCAAAAATTAAATTATTTGAGATTTAAAAACTTTTGAGTATTCAAATATCAAAATATGTTTTTACACACTCTTATTTATTGTACATTCTGTTATAACAATCTTAGCCTTTTTTTTCAAAAAAAAAAAAAAAAATCTTAGCCTTTGTTAGATCAGTGGTTGTAGATTCAATGAAAACATTCTTCGTATTCAAAGTGATAGATGAATGTGCTCTGTTAATAATTGGGGATAGAGACAAAATAGTTTTGCAAAAAAACTTAAATTATTTAAAAAATACAGAGCTTGTTTAACTAGAAATTTAATTGTTGTGGTCCGTGTGCATCAATAAAACATTACATATTCATGAATGTAATATGAATAGAGAACATAATAATACATTTTTCATGCACCATTATGCATCTTATTAAGAGAAACAGTAAACAAAGGAATATCTGTTTTTTTTTTTTGTCTCCAGAGAAAAGAAGAGCATATGCAACCATCAACCCCTTTGTCCGAGCAAAAAAATCCAAGGAATAGAAAATGAAATCAAGCATCTTTAAAGCAAACAGAAAAGCATAGAACTCTAAATCAAATTCTGAATAAGACAGAACTCTAAATCAAATTCTGAATAAGACATGATATTTAGAGAAGAATATCAGTCACAAAGAACACTGAATTAGATAGGAAATTTTAGAAATTTCATAATTACAAAGATTTCTCGAAGAAACGGAGTTCATACGTACCTGTTACTGTCACATATGACAGGGAACACTAGTGAATTCGCAATTAGGTGCAAAAACTTCTTCAGCTTTAAATTGTGATCCTGCATTTACCAAACCACCATAGTCAGAAAAATATTTCCAAATACCAACATAATAAAAGAAAATTCCAGTGCAAAAAGTAAGCACAAGAATACCAATATCGCAATATTTTTACAAAGCAAAAAAATGTAAATCAAATTTCGGATTAGTCATGTATATCAGGAAGCAAATTATGCTGCAGACTTCCTAGCGGATGTGGTGTGTTCTTTTCCCTTAGGGACTCATGTGCTAGAGGTTCCCCAAAGGTCTTTATCTATGGCTACTGCATGATGTAAGTGGGATTTTCCACCCTAGAAACTGTATTTAGTTTTCGAGAGCCTTGCTCTTTATCCTCGTAACAAAAGAAAATATATAAGTGAAAAACTAATCAACTTGGTTATAGATATCCAAAAACTAAACAAAAATTATAAAAATCTCAAATTTAGGCTATGAATACTCATACAAAACATGAGAAGAAGAAGAGCTATTCCAAATAACAAACTTGTGAATTACGTTGAAAGGAGGTAGAGGTAGAGAGTTATATATAGTAAATAAGTCTAGCTAGATAGATTTTGAAGTTCTTAGATTAGGTAGATGATTAGATTAGATTAGGTTTTAAAAATGATCAATTATCACTATTATATATTAAATATAAAATTAAAAAAATTGACCAATCGAAATATAGAAAAATAAAGAAAAAGACATCGAAATATAGAAAAATAAACGAAAAAACTTTACAATTTTCAAAAAAAAAGGAAAATTAAAACCTGCAATAAGTCTAGCTAGATAGATTTTGAAGTTCTTAGATTAGGTAGATGATTAGATTAGATTAGGTTTTAAAAATGATCAATTATCACTATTATATATTAAATATAAAATTAAAAAAATTGACCAATCGAAATATAGAAAAATAAAGAAAAAACTTAAATTTTTCAAAAAAAAAGAAAAATAGAAAACTGAACAAAGAGAACACGTTGAAACTTTTTCTTTAACTTTCTCTTTGTTTCAGCTTTCATATATATATATATATTAAAATTAACGACAAATTACTCATAAAAAAATTATATCCTTCAATTTTCATGATTATTTCAACGATAAATAGTAAAAAATTAATGATAAAATTTCAATAAAATAGCGACAAATAATTTTACCAATAAAATTTATATAATTTTTAAAATGACGTTAGTGATAAAAAAATAAATTTACCAAGAAAATCGCGTTGCTAATTTACTGACAAAAATTTTTTTGTTGCTATTTTTTTAGCAACAAAATTTTACCAACAAAAAATTATCAGTATTTTTTTGGTAATACTAAATTACTGACAAAAATTAAGGAAATAACGATAAAAAAATTTTACGGTAATTCTTTTTTTACATGTAATGAAGGAAATATTAAGTGATGGAATTATGGCCCTTGGATAAAAGTTCACTTTTAATCCTAAGCATTCAATTCTAAGGGAACTTTATAAGACCCTAGAAAATTGTGCAAACCGCATTCTAATCTCACAACACTAGCCACCCACGCATATTTTCTTTCTACAGCATTTTCTTATTCTTTGCTTGATTCTCTATCAAACTCGTTGAAGAACTAAATTTTGACATCTCAATACATTTCTCATGGATTAAGAAAGAGAAGTTGGCCATAATCTTAGAGTTTCAAGTTTTGGATAATGGAGACTGATTGATAGCTATGGAATTTGAATTCAAGGTATGTAGAGAATGTTTTTGGAGAGAATTGTGTCATGCATTTCATTCATCTTATGGGTTATTCTTGCATTCTTATTGAGTTTTACTTGGTTTTCACATGGAAGAACAAGGTGATGCTTCAAAGAGAGAGAAGGCGATGAGGTGGATTGATTGGAGACTTTGATAGTTCGATTGAAGTTTTTAAGGTTGGTATATAAAATCCCTCTTTTCCTTAAATTATCAATCTCTTCTTTGACTTTGCTTGAATGAGATTTTTTTTATTTTAATGTCTAAATATGTGTTACATGAATTGATGGAGTAGGTTATGATATAGAGATAAAATTATATGAATTAAAAGAAAGAAATATTCACATGTAAACCGTACTTCTATCTATTATGGAAAAATGTCAGCAATTAAATTGCATAAGATATTGTGTGGGATCTTTAGACTAACATGATTTTACAGTAATAAAATAACTAACCTGATGCGGAATTGAAATCGGCCATTGAAGAGTAGAAAATAAATGTACCCAATAAATTGATTTCTCCCTCTTGACCTTGTTTCTATACGCAGAATTAAATGATGGAAAGTACGTCAAAATAAATTTTCTATTTTCTATTCATTATCTTTATTTCCTATTCTTTTGACGGCTTGTTTTTTGTGTAAACCTAATAGGCAGAAGGAGGACCAATTTATATTAACTCAACTTTAGATTCGATACGTCCATCAAGTAACCGAACTAATGGTCAAGATTTTAACATAATATTGTCTTTATTAATAAATTAATTTACTAATCAATTTATCTTTAAATTGGGCCATATGATTTTAGCCTTGACTAGGTTCGAAAGTCATGGCAAAATCTTATATTCTCCCACTTGGCCCGATAGCGATAATACAAACATTAAGCGCCTATGGTATGTGTTTATCCATCATAATAACCTGCTATATAGAATTATAACTGTGAGTTATGGAGGTTGTATATTATTTTATGTCACATACTCCCTTTCATATACTACAACACTAACAACTCAATATAATAGATTCTTTAATAACATACAAATTGCATCCTGTCTTGATGATGTCTAATAAAATTTTCTTGTTATAAATAAAACAAATAAATATGTGTACACAATCATAAATCATTAGTAACAAGAAATGCACTTAAAGTTTTGTATATCAGAAATAAATTAATTAGAGCTCAAAGTGTCGCACTATCACATAGTATCAATTATCAATATAACAAAGACCCATTCGCTGAACATGTTCTATAAATGTCTTAGGTTGTAGACCTTTAGTTAGTGTGTCTGCTGTCATAAGATTAGTACTAATGTGCTCTATAAACACTCTTTGTTTCTAAACTTCCTCCTTAACGACAAAATATTTGATTTCCATGTGTTTGGCACCTTTAGAATATTTGTCGTTCTTGGAGAAAAATACTGTTGCTGAATTATCATAGTAAATTTTCAGCGGCTTGGTAATGGTGTCGACTACCCCAAGTCCTGAAATAAAATTTCACAGCCATAATGCATGAATTGTGGCTTCATAACACGCCACAAATTCAGCTTCCATTGTAGATGATGCAATGACAGATTGTTTGGCACCTTTCCAAGATATGGCACCTTCACCAAGTAAGAATAAATAACAAAAAGTGGACTTTCTACTGTCAAGACATCCAGCATAATCTGAATCTGAATATCCAATCACCTCTAATAGATTAGATCTCTAATACAAGAGCATATAATCCTTTGTTCCTTGCAAGTACCGAAGAACTTTCTTTGTAGCCTTCCAGTGATCAATTCTAGGATTGCTTTGATATCTGCCAAGCATTCTAACTGCAAAGCTAATGTCGGGTCTTGTACAGGTCTGAGCATACATTAAACTGCCCACAGCAGAAGCATAGGGAATTATTTTCATCCCTTTTTGTTCTACATCATTCTTTGGACATTGCATAAGACTAAATTTGTTCCCTTTTTGTATAGGAACAATTCGTGCTGAACAATTATGCATATTAAATTTCTCAGGAGCTCTTTCAATATAGTTTTTCTGAGATAACCCTAACAATCCTTGTGATTTATCACGGAATATCTCAATTCCTATCACATAGGATGCCTCTCCCATATTTTTCATTTCAAAATTTTTAAAGAGAAAAACTATGGTCTCATGCAATAGACTCAAATCATTTGCAGCAAGTAAAATATCGTCAACATATAGAACTAAGAAAATGAACTTACTCCCACTGATCTTTTGGTAAATACACCGATCAACAGTGTATTCTTGAAAACCAAAAGACTTTATGGTATCCTTAAACTTGATGTACCATTTTCATGAAGCTTACTTGAGTCCATATATTAACTTTTTAAGTTTACACACCATATGACATTTTCCTTTAATCAAGAAACCTTTAGGTTGGTCCATATAAACTTCTTTCTTAAGATCTCCATTCAGAAAGACTATTTTCACATCCATTTGATGTAGCTCCAAATCATAACGAGCCACCAATGCCATAGTAATTCTTAAGGAGTCTTTTTTAGAGACTGGTGAAAATGTCTCTTTATAATGAACACCATCCTTTTGAGTATATCCCTTGGCAACAAGTCTGGCTTTATATCTTTTAATATTACCATTTGAGTCTCATTTGGTTTTAAATACCCATTTACATCCAATTTGTTTTGACTCCTTAGGTAATTCGACAAGATCCCGGACTTTATTTTGTTCCATGGATTGCATCTCATCTTTCACGGCATTGGACCATTTATCAAACTCATTAATATTCATGGCTTGTGAAAATGAAACTGGATACTTATTAATTGTTATATCAAAACCTGATTCCTGTAGATAAACCATATAATCATTGGAAATTGTTGATCTTTTCTCTCTTTGAGATCTTCTTAATGGCATTGTTTGTACTTCATCTTCAGCAGATCTTTGCAAGCTAGTTTCTAAAGGTGCATTAGTTTCTTCTTGGAGTGTTTCATTCAAATGTTGTTCAACACTATTAGGATTTTCATTAATTGCTGGAACAACATTCATGGTAGTTGTGGATAAAGAAATATTTATAAGAGTAGAGAAATTTACTTTAATTTACTGAATATTCACCACTTATTTTTTAGCATTCCCACTAACTTCACCATTTTCAAGGAATCTAGCATTACTAGTTTCTATAATCTTCGGACTATGGTTTGGAACATAAACCTTATATCCTTTAGATTTCTCTAGATACCCAATGAAGTACCCACTTATCGTAGGAGCGTCTAATTTCTTCTCATATGGATTATATATTCTTGCTTCTGCTTAGCAACCCCAAACATGTAAATGTCTAAAGCTAGGTTTCCTTCTAATCCATAAATCGAAATGGGTTTTCGAAACTGCTTTACTAAGAACCCTATTCAATAGGTACACGGCAGTTTTAAGTGCATACATCCACAAGGACTTAGGTAATGAGGAGTTGCTCATCATACTCCTAACCATATCCATTAAGGTTTGATTGCGCCTTTCTGCCACACCATTTTGTTGAGGTGTGCCAGCATAGTGTATTGCGCAGATATGTCACAACTTTTGAAGAACTTTGCAAATGTACCAGGACATTGTCTCGATTCATTATGCTTTCCATCATATTCACCACCTCTATCTGACCTTACTATTTTCACTTTTCTATCTAATTACCTTTCAACCTCATTGATGTACACCTCAAGGGCATTCACAGATTGAAATTTTTCATTAAGCAAATAGATATATCCACAACGTGAGAAATCATCGATAAAGGTGATGAAATACCTCTCGTTATTAAAAGATGGAATATGAAAAGGTCCACATATGTCAGTGTGTATTATTTTAAGAAGCTGGGTACTTCTTGTGGCACCTTTCTTAGTATGTTTGGTTTGCTTTCCCTTAATGCAATCCACACATATACCACGATCAGTAAAATCCAAATTTGGTAAAATTTTATTTTTTTACCAATCTTTCAAGTCTTTCTTTGGATATATGACCTAAATATTTAAGCCACAAACAAGCAGAATTTTTGTTTAGCACATTACGCCTAATTTCAATACTACTAAACTCAACAATCAATGATTTAGCAAAAATATTGTCAAGTTTCAGTTTATATAAACCATGAGTAAAAAATCCAGAACCAAAAACATTCATGTTTTTAAATAAACTGCAGCATCCATGTCCAAACTTAACATCAAAACCAGAAACATCAAGTTTTAAAACAAAAATAAGGTTTCTAGAAATTGAAGGTACATAGAGAGTCTGAAATAAGTCTAAATCATAACCAGTTTCCAAGACTAAACCATAAGTTCCTATGCCTTTAATTGGAGCCTTCCCATAGTTCCCCATATATAAGAAATCCTCATTTGGGTTTGTGGTTTGGATCGTAAGGAATCCCTATATCGTTTTGGACACATGAGTAGTAGCACCAAAATCAAACCACCATGTATTATTGGGAACTTCAACTAAGTTTGTTTTGAAAGATACAGAAACATATGACTTACCTTTCCTTTCGAACCAAGCTTTACGCTTCAGGCAATCTTTCTGATAGTGTCCTTCCTTCTTACAGAAATGACATCTAACTGCGGCTTGTTCCTTTTTCTCACCATTAGAAACATTAATAGGTGCATTTTTCTTCTTCTTAAACTTGTTGGATTTTGCTTTAAGTCCTTTACTAGCTCCATGACCCAATGGTTGATAGAATGATTTCCTTGACTTTTCAATCTTGCTTCCTCCTGTATAAGCTTACTAGCCAATTCATTAACATCCCACTTATCCTTAATAGTGTTATAGCTAATTTGAAATGGCCCATAATTAGGAGGTAGTGAGTTCAAAATAAATTGCACCAAAAAGGAATCATCCACCATCATCCCTAAGCAGCGATGGCCAAATTACAGTTCTCGGAATCAGAATCGGGAGTTCAGAACCGATGGGAACCGGAACCAGTCCGAACCAGAATCGGAACCAGTGGCCTACCGTTCGGTTCTGATTCCACCATTTTTGGAACCGTGAACTAGCGGTTCCAAGAACCAACCGGAACTGTCTAGAATCGCAGATTTTTCAAGTGAGTTCGAACCAGCGATTCCAAGAATATTAGAATTCTATTTGAAACGGCTAGAACCGGCAGTTCTAGCCAGTTCTAGCAGCTTTTTTGTTTTTTTTTTTCAAACTTTTTTGTGAAATCCCCAAATTACCCCTCCTAACAACTATAATCGGCTACATAACGGCTAGTTTCAAGGGTATTTGTAGAAAAATGATTTTTTGGATTTATTATAAATACCTCATTCCATTTACAATCCCCTCACACAGAAAATCTCAGGAATCGGGAAACCAGTAGCCTACCCGTTCGGTTCTGATCCCCATTTGGAACCGTGAACTAGCGGTTCCCAGAACAACCGGAACTGTCTAGAATCGCAGATTTTCAATGTTGAGTTTCGAACCATGCGATTTCATAAGAATATTAGAATTCTATTTTGAAACGGCCTAGGAACCGCAGTCATATGCCAGTTCTAGCAGCTTTTTTGTTTTTTTTTATCAAACTTTTTTGTGAAATCCCCAAATACGCCCTCCTAACAAACTATTAAATCGGCTACATAACGGCTAGTTTCAGGGATATTTGTAGAAAATGATTTTTTTGGATTTTTATAAATACCTCATTCCATTTTACAATCCCCTCACACAAAATTATTCTTTACTCTCTCTACTTCTATATTATTCTTTTCTACTACTACAATCTCTTCTAATTTTCATTCAAAGATTATTATCAAAATATTGCAAGATAATTCTTCAAAGTCCAATCTCCAATTATTTGTCCAAATTATTTTGAACTTTAATTTCTTTTTCAAATCTCCAATTCTCTAATTATCTCGATCTAACTTTTTTTATTCCACATCTTTTCCAAATACATATGATTTTTCCTCTTATAAGCAAGTAAGAGGAAACTCAAGTTCCGCTAAGGGGCAAGCGAAGATTTAGAGAAACCAACCAATATCTCTATCCCTACCAAACACGTCTTCGATTTCCACTCCCGACCAATATAATCCCGACCAATATAATCTTGAGGGATATCCAAATGAAAATTTGGAAATTCCAACTCAAGAATCTGAATTTAATGATGAGCATTTACAACAAGAGGAAGAGCAAGAGGAAGGTACACAAGTTTTTCGAATTCAAAGAGTAAGACAAAGTTCCAACATATTCGTAATTCATTTCACGAAGAAATTCAAAGGCGACAAAATGTTCGATGTAATTTGCAATTATTATGGAAAATTTTATAAATTCAAACAAGGGGGCGGGTATAGATCATTTTGTAAGCATTTGGAGAAAAACATCCAACAAAAATAGGAGTTAATCGGTCTCAAATACAAATTTTTGGGTATGCATCTTCTAACATTTCTTTATTTCAATATTCTGAAAAATAACAAAAAGAAGAATTAGCTAAAATGATTTCTATGGAATATTTATCTTTTCTATGTGGATATTTATCCTTTTAGTTTTGGTGAAAAAGGTAGGTTTTAATCAAATAATTATCAAAAAAGCTTTAAATCCGTTCTGCTAAAAGAGTGCCAAGAAAATCATAAAAACAAACTATTATTTCTTTTATATAACAAAGGAAAAAAAGAGTTACAACTTTTATTTTCTAAAATGAAAATTCATGTTTTCAATTTGTTGTGATATTTGGAATTAATCATTGGCAAATGCATTTTTTTATATAAGTATATATTGCCATTGGATTTTGATTGATTTATTGGAAAAATTCAAACAAAGGGAATTATTGCATTTTTCATGCTGTTTGATGTGCATTAAACATAACTGCAAAAATATTTATAGAAATAAGTTTCCAATTAGATGAGTATAAATTGACCCAAAAAATTTTTTCAATTTCATTTGATATGTTTTTGCCAACACTAAAAAATCAATTATTGAACTTAAATCAATTTGTGAACCAAATATTGGTGGAAAATTTTTTTCATATTAGATGTGCATGCCATGTCTTAAATTTATGTATACAAGATGGTTTAAAAGTTCTTGAATCTTTTATTTCTCCAATTAGAAAAGCTATTTCATATTTATGGGAACATCCTCAAGTGATGAAAAGTTGGGCTTAATTTTGTAAGGAAAATAAAAAAAAAGACCAAAACTTTTTTCAAGGGATGTCTCAACTCGTTGGAATTCAACATATGAATTATTAAACGAGTCTTTTTCATATAAAGAATTATTGTGCATTTTTGTTACTAAAAAGATTGAAGAAATTAATTTACATCCACAAAATTGGGATATTTGTGCAAAAATTTTGGATGTTTTAAAAATTTTTAATGATGCTACATATAAATTTAGTGGGGTTTATTATCCCACATCTCATTTATTTTTTACTATATGCAATAATATTGTTAGTGTACTTCAAGAATTTGAAAATGATATTTTATTACAAAATTGTGTTTTATCGATGAAAAAAAATGGTTATCTTATTTTGAAAATATACTGCCCATCTTTCTTGTTGCTTGTGTATTTGATCCTAGATGTAAATTTGAAATTTTATCTGAATATTTGACTCTATGTAAATTTGAAATTTTATCTGAATATTTGACTCTTTATTATGAAATATTAAATCTTGATATAGAAGATAGTGTTAATATAAATGTAATATTGCATAAAGTTAGACAAAATATTATAGAATTATATACTGAATATGTTGAATATTCTAGTACATCTACTTCTCTAATTCTTCTCAATTTAATAATCAATTATTCCTAACTGAAAGGGTAAGTGTTGGTGTTGCTGAACGTATATTACTACAAAGACAAAAAAGACCTAGGGAATCCGGTTCTTTTCCGAATTTGATAATTATCTTACCACTTCTTTCGAGTTTGGTGCTAGTTTTGCAGATAATAAATTTCCAATTCTAGATTGGTGGAGTCATCACGCCAATACATTCTCAACCTTTCACTAATTGCAAAATAAGTTTTAGCAACTCTGGTCTCCACCGTTGCGATTGAACAAGCTTTTAGTCAATGAGGAAACATAGTTGATGAAACATGATCTCGTATGATACCCGATTCACTAGAAGCACAATCATGCGTGGATGATTGGAGCAAGGCCGAATTGAATTGCATAACATATTGTGTGGGATCTTTAAACTAACATGATTTTACAGTAATAAAATAAAACCTGATGCGGAATTGAAAATTGGCCTTGAAGAGCAGAAATAAATGTACCGAGTAAATTGATTTCATGCGTGGATGATTGGAGCAAGGCCGAATTGAATTGCATAACATATTGTGTGGGATCTTTAAACTAACATGATTTTACAGTAATAAAATAACAAACCTGATGCGGAATTGAAATTGGCCATTGAAGAGCAGAAAATAAATGTACCCAGTAAATTGATTTCTCCCTCTTGACCTTGTTTCTATACACAAACTTAAATGATGGAAAGTACGTCAAAAAAAATTCTCTATTCTCTATTTGTTATCTTTCTTTTCTATTCTTTTGACGGCTTATTTTTTGTGTAAACCTAATAGGCAGAAGGAAGACTAATTTATATTAACTCAACCTTAGATCCGGTACGTCCATCAAATAACCAAACCAATGGTCATGATTTTAACATAATATTATCTTAATTAATAAATTAATTTACTAATCAATTTATCTTTAAATCGAGCCATATGATTTTAGCCTTGACTAGGTTTGAAAGTCATGGCAAAATCTTACAGCATATGTATGAAAACCTAACTTCATATTGATTTTGCTAACGTTGTTAATGAACTCATGGATTTGAAGTTTGAATTCTAATTTCTATTATTTCTTGGATGATTTTGCTTCTTTTTAACATGTAAATAGTAAGATTTAGACATTAATTCATGAACTTGTGATTGATTAGCTTGTTGGTGTGTTTAAAGTTTAAAAAGTTACGAAAAATTCGTAACCAAGAAACCCAGGTTAACGGGCTTGCTATGTAACTTGCTGAGTTTCAAGGTTGGAGAAGCTTGACTGATACGGCCATGTCAGGAAACACGAGTTGGCTGCATAATAATATGTCCCTTGCCATGAATCTTTATGTTTTTGCCTTCTAAATGATTCCTACACCTCCAAGATGTATACCTAATGGATCTTTGATGTAATTCTTAAAACCTCTTGAAAAAGAGTTTAAATCGCTTAAGAAACATGACTTTTAATTCAACCTAATCTTATGAGTTTGTGACCTAAGTTGTTGTTTGAAATGTTATGTTGATGCTCAAAGAGATTTGGTTTCACATAAGCTTTCCTTAAAACCCTAACGAATCTCTCTACTCTATTTTGAAAGAACTTGATGCTACATGTTTAATGATTCTTTGAAATAGCCTGGAACTTGAGATAGAACTTTTGTTTCATATCTATACATGTTGCCTTTGAGAATACTTGTAACTAGGCTTATTATTGAGCTCAAGAACAAACATGCCTAGTAAAGTATTATGCATGAATGCTAGAGTTATCAAACAAATTGAATGTATGATTTAGATATGTGGATGTGGAAATCTTATTTAATTTAAGCATAAGGCTAAGATTATGTGTCTTGGCAAGAATTTATACAATCTTAGTCTAAGAATCATGCTAGTTCTACTTATAAGCTTAGTGGAAGTTGGATTGAATAAGGTTGTGGTGTGCCTAGTATATTATCTAGTAGTACTGCAATCTTACTGGATTTCTGGTTTATATTGAGATATCATAGTGCTTGGTGCACTACTATTTCTGACTGACGAGTCGTACTGTGCTATTACTATTACCATATGGCTTTCGAGCCAGTTTTCAACACTCGGTGTCCTACCGATACAGTTCCCTTTTATGGCTTTCAGTCCTACTAGAGTTTATTGGGCTAAACATATTATAAAAATAATAAATGTTACTATGACATATAACATAATTGAATCGAATGATATATTTATATATATACATACTTGGATCAAGTGTTTTTAGCAAGTTTGAAATTTTGAAATGTTAATAAAGAAGGGAAAACTCTTACAATTTTTCTATATAGGAACTTAAGTTTAGAATTATGCATGTTTAGTTTAGTAATGTCATATGATTGAAGTATTCATAATGAATTTAAGCATAGTGCTTTACCACCGCGTGTAACGTTTCTTGCATGGACTACCCATGAACCAGGTGGTCCATTCATAGTTCAAGCAAAGGGTGTTACAAAATTGATAATCCAGAAATAGCTAAACACTCCTTGATCCATCCCCTCCACTCTTCACCAAACCCCATTTTTGTCATCATGTTTTGCAAGAAGTTGTAATTGATCGAATCATATGCCTGGAAATCGGGCTTCAACAACACATATTTGCTTTTCCTTCATTCCTGGTCATGAAATAATTCGTTGCAAATTAAGATTTCATCCATTATTTAATGAGCCTATGAAAAACTATTTGATTTTCCCTAATTATTAACTGCATGGATAATAATTTTGAAACCACTTTATACACACTACCAATAAGAGATGTTAGCCTATAATCATTAAGGCCTTGCGGGGATGAGATTTTTGGATCAATATTATAAAATCTTGAAAAAATCTTGACAAAATCTGACTAAATCTCCTTTAAATGTATCCCAACAGTACTTATAAAATTATATTGTATACCTTGATGGAAAAATCATACAATGGAAGCCACAAGATCGCATATGCATAACATACAAGCAATGTAAAGAGGTATAGAAGATATAAATTGAAGTTATGGAATCATAAATACCTTTTAAACACTGATTTTGATTATACTTTCACCTAATAGCTCCTGCACCAACAGCTTCTGTTCTACCAAAACCACATTGATTTTCTCTACAGTCTTCTGTTGTATGTCCTAGGATATTTTTTTTAGAACTGTTGTGGGGGTAGACGGCTCTTGAGAGGGGAAAACGAAATATGAGAGACTAGCGTCTAGGTTTAGCCTAAGCATCTCTTATATATTTTTCCAATTAAAAATAACATTAATAAAACTAATTTATATATATATATATATACTCATTTTGCAATATTAACATTATATTTAATTAACCTCTTAATTAGCTCTAAATAACATAGGCACAATAGAGACCCATATGAATAAAATTAATAACGCTGACTTATAATAATAATAATATATGTATACAACCTGTAGAATATTTTTATAATAAATAATGAATTATTCTACTAAAAATTCATAATTGAACTCCTTATTAATTTTGAATCTCCTAACATTAAAATATACAAACTCCCTATGTTAAAATTATAGATATATGTCAATTAAATTAAATTACCGACTATTTTATTTAATTTACAATTTAATTTCTCAAGAATTTCACTTAACTTATTTTATGTATCGGATAAAAAATCCACTTGTAGAATTTTATGCAATGAAAACTTATAAGCTTCTTAAGGGGGATTATCAATCCCTATACTGAGACACGGATTCTATCAATAAATTGATATTTCACTAACCCACATCGTTATCGTTCAACTTTACTGAGTTTCTTGTTCCATAATGAAACTCACCTTTTTAATGAATCAAAATAATAGATAACATACATTTCTTATAACAATTAAATCAAGATTAAGAGTAATTAATATATATCTATTAATGAGCTAGAGAATCTGTTTTATTTAGTCAGTATAAAAACACTTATTCTTAACTTGGTCCACGTTCAATACATATAATATGCACCAGCATAAGAAGTTGTAATTTAATCATTCTCAAAATCAAGATAAATTACATATAATCATGTGCTACAATCAGACCAATGGTTTGTCTGCTTCATCTTACATTGTGAACAAACTTTATATCTCATATGAACAAAATGATTTGGTATTCTATGTATAGAATAAACTCTATACGTCAAATCATCCAGTAGTATAAGATAAAAGACAATAATTATAAATATACCATAAATGATTCATTAAATGTAAATCTCAGTTTCAACAATATATCAAATAGTTATACTATTACAAAAAGCATAATTAATAGTATAAACTCTATCATACTCATCGGGCCTAGGTGCTTTAGATGAACCATAACTTCAAACAGCTTCTTTTATTTCTTCTTTTGAGAATGGAGCTTCAAGGTCACACCTTTCTTCTTTTGATAATTTTCTAAACACTTCATACCGAAGAGTAGGTCTTGGTTCTGAATTAGCTTTGTACATGTTTGAAAAAAATTGAAAAACTGGTTTCCTAACTTCTCCCACCTCATATACCCATCTGCCTTGATAGAACAAACTATTTATATGATACATTCTTTTTTGTTGGAGTGACATAACTTGATTTAAATAATCAAAGAAATCTTAAATATTGCGCATTAAACATCAATAATATTCTTATATCGAATAAATATTTATTCCTTTTTTCTGAACGTGTATTAATTTTGATCTAAAGCTGTCCGAAATGTCTTTTGACAATCCCTAGTAAATAGAAGACCTTGTAATTAAAAAAAATGTATATATAAAAAAACAGAAGGTGCAATGTACGTGCACAAAAAAATCCGTAGTGCATGAAATGTACGATTCAGTGGTTGCAGAGTTAAGACGAGACATAAATAGGAGTAAGGGGGCAATATAACAGGTTGGCAAATGTGTGGAATGGTACGGATGCATGGGACAACTGTAATTGACAACATCAAAACTAATATCTACATTTAATGGACTTGGGTGTGTGTGTTTATGCGTGTTGTGTAATCTCAAAAGATCTATGCTCATTTATGGCACTTGGCCTGCCCATTCCTACACTTGTTTGGTTTCACCACTTCATGTACTTTAATTGATTTAGTTTAGTGCTTTGAGGTTACTTTAAATCCAAAATTGACATTTTAAAAAAATAAAAATAAAAAATTTACTAATTACAAGTAACTCGTTTCTAAATATTTGTCACAGTTAAAAAATTATTATATTTCAAAATATTTATCACATTTGTGATTTTAATGAATAAAAAATTTCTTTTTTCTATGTTTACCCTTTTTATATGACCAATAATTATTGTTTCAATTTCTCAAAGGCGCAGTGCTTGAATATATTAAATTAAAGGTAATATAATCAATTTATTCAATAATTTATTGTAACTTAGACAAATTTAATAGTTTTCTTAAAAGACCTAAAATTTTAAATGTGATGAGTATTTAGTACCAGAGATACTGGTAGTTGTTTTTTATTAAAAAAAAAAGAAAAAGAAAAAAAAAGAGAGAAATTGTTAGGATATAAACCTTTGCTGTCAAAAAAAAACCTTTAACTTTCATTAATTTCTCCGTCCGCTTGGTCTTGAATTTACATTTGGAACAAAGTTAAGAAAGTTTACTTATATTTATGTATTTTTACTTTGTAAATGTTTTTTTTTTTTTTCTATCTTGTAAATGTATTTTGGGTATCAGTTTCCATGGATTAATATATAAATCGATACTTGAAAGTTTACAACAAAGATTAAGGGTCATTCTTAAAATTTTAGGTTGATCAATTAACCCTTCAACAATTAAAATAATATCTATTGAATAATTCAAATAATCAAATCAATAATAATTTTAGCAATTTTTAATTACTTAATAAGTGTAATACTGTATGAATCCTTTGATACAAGGATATGCAAAAAATATAATAAATCTCGTGGTTAATTCGCTAATCATTTTCATATTTTTAAATTATTTGATAAATATTTAATAAGAACTATTTATAAGTTTAAATATTCGGTAACTGTAATTATATAAATTACGAAAGTGTTTCAACAGATAGGCATGACTACAGGACTAGTCTAAACTAAAATTAGCTCAAAAAATAGAGACTATATCCAGTTGAGATCAGCTGATTTAAAGCATTTCGACCGAGGAAAGACAAAAGGTTTGTGCCGAAAATGATTGGAATTAAGTTATTTGAGTCTAGGCTAATATTAGTTTCTGATTTTGGAGGATCAGAATCAATGGTATGATGAATAAAAACACTAATTTCAGATTTTGACCACTCTTATAGATAAAATATAATCCTACGAGTTGAAATATTTAATAAATTACCGTAAAAATTAGATATTTCATATTTTTTCTTAGAAAGTTTACTTTTAATTTATGTGTTTAGTCCAAGTGAAATTCAAAAATCTTAGATCCTTAAGAAGAAAAAAAGAAAAGCCTAATAAACATTTGGATGGATAGAATTAGAGAGATAAAAAGTAGAAGAGCGAACGATAATTAAAAGAAAAAAAAAAGAAAAGAAAAGATATTTGGCGCAAAAAAAATGTCGGTACAACCGTACTGTATGGCGTGGAAACGAGCTGAGAAAAAATAATTGAAAAGAATCCGAAAGTAAAGCCTATTTTGGGTACCAGCAACCACCACATCTCGTAAGGCCCTACTCCGGATTTCTCCCTGACCCTCACGAGTCATAGCGCCAGCTTTTTATATTTGGTCTGCACATTTTTCTTTTGTTGTTTCTTTCTGGATATGTTCAATTAAAGTTCATAATTTTTTTTTAAATAATCTTTAGGTATAATTACTAAATGAAAATGATAAAACCAATATATTTTTGAAAACATTTAATAAGAAAATAAATCAATTATTATGCGTAAATTGATGAAAAAAATACTTCTAACTATAAATGTCAAAATCATAAAATTAATATTTTTTTCATGAATAAATTTATACATAAAATAAGCTCTTATGTTAATTGAAAAGATAAAATATTTAGAAGGAGTAAACATTAGATAGATAACATTAACTTATATGTTTATTTTAACTGATTAATGCTCATTTTGACCAAGTCAAAACTCTCTCTTTATCAATTGTACCATTCGGTAATATATGTATTATAATAGGTTTTAGAGATTTAAGGAGCTTTTTATAAAATCTTAAATACTCTAATTTTAACATTTTATAGAGTTTAATTAATTTTTTTTTATAAATATACCCATTGTTTTTTTACTGAATTCTACTTTGTCATTTTTAAAGTTAAACAACTATTTTTACCAAGCACTTCTAAATAAATAGCTAACAAGCTAGCAGATAACAATAACAACATCAACTACTAGAACTGCAAATATGGCAAAATAAACTCCAAATATTGATTCCATCAATTATATTTTGAAACTTTTTCATATCAACTGAATCGGTGTCCGCTTTGTATTTATATTATATTTTGATAATATTATATTTATGAAAATGATATTAAAACTTTTTTAAACTTTAATTTATTTTTGTACTATTAAAATGATAAATAACTATTAAATATTATTTATAATAAAATTTAATTAATATATTTTCATTTATATAACACATGAAAATAAAAATATATATGATATATAATATTTTGTGAAAATAATTATATTCTTAACTGTCATTTTAGATTTCAACAGTAACGGCCATAAAGATTTTACCAACAATTAACATTTATTAACAATCAGCTATTAGTTATCAGTATCAGTTAATACCGGATAATTTGCCCAAAGAGGAGTATTATCCTTGTAGGGGTCCGGGTAATTACAATTATGACCAATTGAGCGTTTTAGGTGTAATTGCAATCCCTTTTCTGTAGTTGTTTTTTATTTTTATTAACATCTTGTAAGGTCTGAGGTCTCAATTGAAGAACAACTAATTAACTTAGAATTTTCCAATGAAATTAATATTATATTTCAAAATAAGAATTAAGCAATTTGCAATTTTAGAACATTTATAATGTAACAAAATGTAACATAACCAATTTAAATTATAATTCTATTCAATTTTTATTTCACTATACTCTTAACAAAAAAATATTTTTTGTGAATTAATTAAGGATTAAAAATTATTATTGTTAATTAATATTGCAGCTTGAATTTTATATTTCTTTTTAAAAACCGAATGTTTTATAATTTGTTAATTAATTAAAAATTAACTTACAATAATTTACCTTAATGTTTTATAATCAACAAATTATGGATTTGAAAAAAAAAAATAGAATATGAAAATAATCGAACTTATTCTGATTATTGTTTTTTAAACTGTCTTTATCCATCTATATATGAATTTCATTTTTCCATAAATATTCTGACAGTCTCCCGCCACTTAACCAAAAACCAAAGACACAAAAGCCTAGAATCTCCTTTTTAATGTAAAAACATGAATTTACCCGCGAAAATGATACGTTTGAAAGAGATGCCACTAAACTCAAATGCTTTATAGTAAACGTTCGATGTTTACCATTTGCCTTATAATAATATTTCATTATAAAATTATTATTTCAATTTTCAAATAGCTTCTCAAGATTTGCTTTCAACCTAAACAATGGATTTTATAATGCATACCAACTTATAGTATAGTGGTAAATATATGTACAATCAGGCAATAGATTTAAATTTAAATCTTCTCTCCTAGCATTAAAAAAAAATATCTTATAACACCGTAATTGTTAGGGTGATCTATTGAGTCCATAAATTTAGTAATATTGCATATATATTACTAGTAACAATAATTTTTATGTTTTTGACGTTATATATAAAAATATTGATGGCGAAAAGTATTAGAATAAATTTATAAATTTGCCCATTTATTTTCCCACCATAAAAAATCAAATAATTTTAATTATTTAAAAAATAATGGGGGCAAAATCCTTCAATCCCACCTTTCTCCACTTTAATTTATTCAAATTTTGCATTTTGATCTTTTTGTAACTTTTCCTTTTATGGAGTAACATCTTTTCTTGCTTTCATGTTTTTTCAATTAAATTAAATAGCTTGTCTGACTTAACTATACAATAGTTGATATGAAAATAATACTATAAACCTTTAAAAAATAAATTGAACCATCATTATAATCATTATCAAGTTGTCAATTGTTAATAATAAGAAAGTAATTCTAAAAAAAATAATAAGAAATTAAGAATGATAATATTAGAATTTGGGTTCTTTCTGTGCAATTCTATCTCATATGTTGATATTAAAAAGGACATTAAAAATGTAATTTTTGAAAGAAACCCCTTAGCTAACAAATAATTAAAATATAATTTTATCCTAATATTTACTATATCGCTTTTATTAAATTTAGCATCTTCCAAGATATAATATAATCGCAAGCTAAATTTCTTAAATGCACTTTAACATATTTCTTTCATCCATACATACATTAAAAGACTAATTAAAATGATTAAATAATACTTTCTGTTTAGTATTTTTTTTTTTCTAATAAATAGCTGCTGTTATAAAAATAGATATTTAGCTATTGAATTATAACTTATATTGTGATTAATTTATTATTGATATATTTATATGAAGATAATTGTAATTTTAAATTGAATAAAAAATACATTCCATCCTTTTTTTTAAGTGATTCACATTTCAAAGTTATGAAAATATAAGAGGTAATTAATAATAATTATTTTATTTATATTAAGATTTAATGAACTCCCATTTCCTTAGACATTTTTTCCCTTGCCTAAATATTTCTCTTAATTACAAATAATTAATAAAAGGTTAATTTAGTCAATCATCTTTTACTTTTCTTTTTTAGAATTTATGTGGTTTAAACTATTTTTTAATTATTATGAAAATTCAAAAGTGTCAAATTTAATAAAATAGAGATAGTACTCCGTCCCGATAATTTTGACGTTTTTGATTTTTATTTTTATTTTCCAACTTCAATGATATTATTAGAAATATCAATGTAATATTAATTATTGTATTTAAATTTTACTCTTGTCTATCTATTTTCATCGATCTTATATCTCTTAATTATAAAGAATTAAGTACAAGATAATTTAGTTAGTTATTTTTATTTTTTCTTTCAATTATTTTCTTTAAGATAATATTAATTATTTTATTTAATCATTTTCTTATTATTTATTAAATGTTAAAAATGTAAAAATTAATGTAACATATATAATATTTTTTTCAATAGAGATGCATATTAAATTGGTGTGTCCTACCATATATCAAACTAGGTGTGCTTGAATCTCAATTAGTTAACTATTAATTACTCTTTCTGTTCCAAAATATAAATACTTTTTGATTTGTTATTTTATTCTAAAATATAAGTCATTTTGTATATTTCAAGAATTAATAAATACTATTTTTCTAATGTTGTCATTGTTTACACTAAATACAATAAATACTTCACAAGTAATTATTATTTTTGAGATAAAAGATAATTTAATCAAATTAATTATTTTTTTAATACTCATATAAAAACTTTAAACAACTTGTATTTTGGAACGGTGGGTAATAAAATAAAGTGTGCCCTATATTTCTTTTTTGGTATATGCGAAAAATTTTTTTGGTAACTCATACTTACTCTTTTTTTGCTCTAATTTTGAGGAGTGAGGTTGTATTCCTTCTAGTTTTATTTCTTATTCTAAGTGTGGTGATTTATGTTAATTTGATATGTTTATATTTCCTCGATTAAACAAAAGTACTAAAGCGGAACAACTAACTCATGATGTTATCCCGCCCAATTAAAAAAAAAAAAAAAATTTCTTTTTTTTGCTTTCTAATTTTGAGGGAGTGAGGTTGGTATTCCTTCTGTTTTATTTCTTATTCTAAGTGTGGTATTTATGTTAATTTGATATGTTTATATTTTCCTCGATTAAACAAAAAGTACTAAAGCGGAACAAACCTAAACTCATGATGTCTATTCCCGCCCAATTAAAAAAAAAACAAAAAAAAGCTCGCGTGCCGATTAATCGCCTACCAAGGGAATTTTCCTCGATGGCCTACAATTAAAAAAAAAAAAAAAAGCTCGCGTGCCGATTAATCGCCTACCAAGGAATGTTCCTCGATGGCCACATCACTTGAGCTCAAATTCACACTATATAAGCCTCCTCAACGCCTCTCCATCTTCTTCATCCCCAACTTCTCTTCCTCTCTCTCTCTCTCTCTCTCTCTCTAAAACTGCAATCACTGAACTAAAATAAACAATAAAAAGCTTAAAAAGCACGTCAATGGCCGTAGCTACCACAAAATCTGACATGCTTGACTCAACCTTCGACGTAGACAAACTCACTTTCGAAATCTTCTCCATCCTGGAAAACAAATTCCTTTTTGGAGGATGTGAAAATCCTAAGCTTTCTCTCCCTCAAAATAATCAACAAATACTTACTAAGAATGTCACTGAAAGTAAAGTCAGAATCCTCTCTATCGACGGTGGTGGCGCCACTGACGGCATTCTTGCCGCCAAGTCCCTCTCTTATCTCGAGTATTGCCTCCAACGTAAATCTGGCAATCCTAACGCCTCGATCGCGGATTACTTCGATGTTGTTGCTGGCTCAGGTAGTGGAGGCATCTTAGCCGCTCTCCTTTTCACTCGGGGAAAAGATGGCCGTCCTATGTTAACCGCCGATGGAGCTCTTCGTTTTCTGATCGAGAATCGTAGGAAGCTTAATCAGTCGCCTCGAGGGATTATCCGGCGAATTTTCCGGCAGGCGAAGGTTGAGAAGCTGTTTCGCGCAACTTTCGGTGAATGCACTTTAAAAGACACGCTTAAGTCGGTTTTGATTCCGTGCTACGATCTCTCTACCCGTGCACCGTTCCTTTTCTCCCGTGCGGACGCTTTGGAAATGGACGGCTATGATTTCAAGATAAGCGATGTGTGCCTGGCCACATCAGTTGATCCGATGGTGAATGGCGCTGTGGAAATGAGGTCAGTTGATAAAAAGACAAAGATCGTGGCTGTTGATGGCGGGATCGCGATGAACAATCCGACGGCAGCAGCTATTACACACGTGTTGAATAATAAGCAGGAGTTTCCTCTGTGCAAAGGAGTGGAGGATCTACTGGTGATGTCCCTCGGCGGTGGAGAGTCGGATTTAGGTCTTGAAAATCTGAATTCAACACCGGCGAGATTCGTAAGAGTCGCTGGAGAAGGAGCTTCCGATATGGTACGATGCGTTTTAACCTTTACTTTCTTTAACTAGATTATTGAATTGGATTGAGGAATGCAATATAAATAAAAATAATATTAAAAAAAATTAAGAAGAATGATTACATTACATAATTTTATAAATTTGGAAAAGAAATTTAATTTACTTGATAGAATTGACCAATTGATTGATTAAATTCCATGTAATTCTTTGAAAATTTTAAAAATTAATTGATTTAATGAAAAGAAAAGCTAAAATTAAAAAAATTGAATTGGTTCGATCAATATATTATTATTTTAGAGTGAATCTAATTCGATTAAACTTAAATTAGTTTAAATTTACTAATGACAATTCCGAATTACAGTTTGAAGTCATGGGAACTTTTTCTTTATTTATTTATTTATTATTTATTATTTTTTTGTGGACTGGACGTAGCGTTGTCCTTTGTGTAATTATTTAGTATATTTTGGTGGGCCGCTGTCTTTTGCTCCACAACGGACATTATTATTTTATTTCGAAATAATGGGCATTATTGTGTGTGTGGCATTTTATTTTTATTATTATCCTTTATTGGTCGAGTAGGTATGCTAATTCGACCTTTTAATTAATTAGGTTGATCAAGCTGTATCTATGGCGTTTGGTCAGTGTCGGACAAGCAATTATGTTCGCATTCAGGTAATCATTTCCCAACTATTACCCTTTATTTATATTTATATTTTGTTTTCATACAATAGAAAAATTATAAAATAAGAGGAAAATATATTTTAATTAAAAAAGAAATGGTGATTAATTTGTTTTGAATGATGTGAAAATTTCAGGCAAATGGCATAATAGGAAAGAAGCAAATAAAGTCGGAGAAGAGAACAAACATATTGGCGATGACAGAAGAAATGTTGGAACAGAAAAACGTAGAGTCTGTATTATTTAAAGGAAAGAAGATAGCTGAAAGTACAAATTTAGACAAGTTAGAGTCATTTGGTGGAGAGCTAATTAAAGAACAAGAAAGGAGAAAAACAAGCATATTACCAACTGTGGTATTAAAGCAAGGATCACCTTCTCCTAGAACATCATCTGCCACTACTCTCTCCACTTCATCTTCCTGTTAATTAGCTATAAATCTATATCTATATCTATATACATATATATAAAATAATTATTAAAGCTAAAATCAAAATTGAAATTAAACTTATTAGTAGAGAGTTTTCATGCTTTTGCTGCCGCTCGTGATGACTGATCAGGCGTACGAGACAGAGCTGAGCTAATGAGTGCATCTGAATTTTTTTTTTTTTTTTTTTTTTTTTGCTTTTGCTGCCGCTCGTGATGACTGATCAGGCGTAACGAGGGACAGAGCTGGAGCTAGATGAGTGCATTCTGAATTTTTTTTTTTTTTTTTTTTGTTTTTTCGGCACCATTTTTTTTTTTTTTTTTTTTTTTTTTGGCACCATCTGCGTTATATATGTATAGTTGTATGTATATTTGTAATTTAGAGGTGTTTGTTTATAAGGATTTAATTATGGAAATTTTTTCCTGCAAATTTGGAGATTTGACTCTATATTGGGCAAGCTGCTGCAGAGTGCTCCTGCTACATATATAGATTTTGATGGAATGTATTTTCTTCCTCCATTTCAATACCTTGATTTCCTTTTTTACATTTACATTGCAACCTTAATTGCAGTAAAATGTTAGTACCTTTTTTTTTTTTAAAAATTTTTTTGAAGGGGAGGAAAGATTTAAATTGATAGTTGTGTGAGAGTCAAATACATATTTGTGTGATTTATTTGAGACCATTTACCGTTGATGATATATAAAAGGTAAACTTGAAAAAAATAATTTATTATTTATTAAATCCATAAACATGACAAGTATTAGAAACATAGTATTTTTTTAAATGTGACAAGTATTTAAAAACATAGTACTTTCTGAAACGTGGCAAATATTTAGGAATGGAGGAAGTATTGTTTTGTTTGTGCTAATTGTTATCTCCCAAAATATAAGTCGTTTAAATTATATCTAATGTAAATAAAGGTAACGTTTGAAAAAAAAAATCATATACTACTCTTTAAATATTCAAAACGATTTATATTTTTGAACAAAATAATTTTCTAAAAACGATTTATATTTTGAGATGGAATATTAAGTTTGCTGGTTATAATAAATCTTTCTTCATTAATTATCAAGTGCTTTAAAGTTTTTACACGTGATTAAGAAAATAATTATTAAATTACCATTTGCCTTAGATAATTACTTCATAGTCAGTGATTCTCTCAGGTAAAATTAAGAGAGAGAAAAGGAGGTGATAAGTTAGATTTCATAAAATTGTAGAAAATCATTATTATATTTATTAGAAATAAATATAAAATTGTAACAAATTAATTAATAGTACCATTTTTTCTCAAAATGAGAGATAATTTTGACTGTAAAAGTAATGAATGTGATTATGACCTAATGTATATAATTGTAACTAATTTTTGAAATTAGATAAAATAATTTATTTTTAGAGGTTTGATATAATTGTAATTGTTAGAAAGAATTTGGGTTCTTTGAGTGATTAGATCAATTAAATTTAAAACGGAAAAAAAAAAAAAACAACCGTTAAGTACTAATACAAAGTTAAATGATTGTGGTTTTTTAGATAAAGCAGAAAAGGAAAAAGGACTACAAACTCAATTAAACCTCAGGTGTCTAACAGTTAGTTGAATACCAGATCCGCTTGTTCAAGGAGCAACTAACTTAGCAAGAAAGTTTGTTGGATAATTTCCCTTTCCAAGAAAATTATGGAAACAAATTCTTAAAAGAAAAAAGAAAAGAAAAGAAAGGAGATTATGAAAACAAAATGATTATATGCTTTTTCAGGGCTTAATACATATATATGTTTAGACATTTTCGTCATTGAGCCACTTATTTCAATTTATAGAATCGTTGGTTAAAAATTTTCAAAATGCCAAATTTGAATAAGTTTTTGAACTGTCATTTCTAACCAGTTCAGATGTTGGTTCCGTTTCGATGAACCAACAGTTCAATTTATAATTCTGACATAGTTTCTGCAATATATGCATTATTTTTCTAAAAAAAAGAAAATTGGTTCTAGAGTTACACAATTTTTTTTTGGAAAAAAAGTAAATTTGAAAAGAATATTAATAAATTTTATTTTAAATAATTTTTAAAATGTCCATACATATAAGAAATAAAAATCATTAACTTTATAAATAATTAAAAATAATCAAACAAATTTGATTTATTTTATCTAAATATTATTAATTCAATAAATTATTAGGAAAATTTGAAATGAAAAAAATGTTTCAAACAATATAATTTTGGACTGGTAAAAGAATTTTAAAAAGAAAAAAAAAACATTGTTGAACTCCCATTTATATCAAACGATATAATTTTATATTAAGTATTGTATTTCTTTTTTCTATTTTTATTTTTTTACACTTTTAGCTTTTTAAGTCAAGTGTATGAGAAATCAGCTTATTTAGACTTTAATGGGGCATAGAAGAGATTAACTTATTATAAATTTCTTCAAATAAAAATAGTATTTTGGTTCGGACTTGAATCGCTAGCTCCAGGTCGATTCAAATTCATAGCCTGCTTGTGAGAATCAATCACAAGCCACTTTTTAGGCCATTTATCACTGGTGCCGTCATATGTAATCACCTTTTCGGGTTCCGTTTACTCTTGTTTTACAACTTTTTCTCGACCTTTGGGGAGAAAGAATTTAATATTAATGTGAACCTTAATCGGCCTATGAACCATCAATTTGGTCAAAATTTTGAACCGATAATTTTGATTCTGATTTAATTTTGGTTCAAACCAAATTGATAGCCATGCCTACCTATATTTCTTCTTTAATAATTAGTATTAATCTTTTATAGATTGATTTTCTAGTTTGATTGAGTGTATCTTTTCTTCCATCCTTTATTTCTTTCTCTGTCTCTCTCTCTCTCTCTCTCTTTTTTTTTTTTTTTAATTTTTTTTTTGTAAACCCTTAAATTTTTATTGTAACAATCTATATACATAATTTTACATTGCGTATTGAATAATATGATAAATTTTAAACTTCAAATTTTAAATTGAGTTAAAATATAAATTAGTAGATATTATGTTATTTTATTCGAAGTAGTGGAATTAGTTACATAAAATGGCATCTACGCGAGAAATTTAAAGTGGTGCATTCTTCAAACATGTTTAGAGCATACAATAATGGAATTGTATTGCTTAAAGCACCCTAATGCCAAAAACTTTTCACTTGTTTTCTAGGTGTCCTACATGTGTTAGACACAGCCAGTAGCTCATCAACCACCATAGATTAGCCGTGGCTAACCACAGTCATTTGACTAGCTCATTGGGTACCATCGGCTAACCATAGTTTATTACAGACACATACCATTAGCTCTTCGGGCACCTCAGGCTATCCACGACTATTTTTACATCAAAAACAAAACACTTTCAAATATTGGGACATATTTACATTTCTATAAGTATATATTTGTTACAATGCATAAAAAATTATGAGTTATATTTCCATATTGGCTAGCTCTCTTCTTTGACAATAAATAAAAGCATTTGGGAAGCCCCGAGTTGGATTAGACAGTCCTTGATAATAGGGTTTGGATACCAGTAGTTTAAAAAAAAAAGATCATTTGGGACTTCCAAAACACAAGAAAAGTGAACCAAAAACTATAATAAAAATGTGCCACAATATTTTGAGTTATATTTTTATTCTTAAGAGCTTATAAGTGCAAGCAAACTTTTTTTGTATGAATTTTTAGTTGTGATATTAAGTCTTCTCTTGTTAGGATTGAGTATTTGAGAGAGGACTATATACTTTTGAGTGAACTTTATAGCTTTTTAATGAGAATTGGGTTGGGTAGAGCCCTAAAATTTATAAATATTTTTTGTCATATTATTCTTATGATTGTGACAATACTTTGGGTTTCTGAGTTTGTTATAAAGGATATAGTCTTTCAGTTTGAAGGGGACTATATTAAATGGAGAGAACTCTCAAAGAGAGCTTTCTGGAGAAGAGAAGGGTAGTGAGTGGCTGAACCTCTACAAATTGATGTATTCTTCTTTTCCTCTTTTTCCTTTCTCTTTCATTTTGGAATACTTATTTTATGATCGTGAAGAATCCATCAAATTTGATATTAACTAAATTCACCCCTCATTTTGGGTTGCTTATAAGGGACAATAAGTGGTATTAGAGCCTTATCTCCTCACTTGAAGATTAACCATCTTGGCGCAAAAATCAATGACAGCCTATAATAAAAAAACAAGAAACTCATTAGACCCTTTTTTTTTTTTTTTTTTTTTTTTTTTAAAACTCATTAGACCCTTTTTTTTTTTTTTTTTTTTTTGTAATTTTTTTTTTTTTTTTTTTTTTTTGTTTAATGGTGATGACTACCAACATTGGGAAAATAGGATTTGTTACTTTCTTAGATGAGAAGGAGTTAAGTTATGAGATATATTTAATGAAGGTTCATTTGTACATACCAAAATTATTGAAGGTGCTAGTGTGCTCCTAAGCCAAAGATAATGAAATGACTATGAGAGGAAAATGATGACTCTTAATAACAAAGCAATTCAATATCTCATTTATGCTCTTAATAGAAGTGAGTGCAACAAAATGCGGATGAAGACCATTACAAAGGATATATGAGATGCATTGATAGTCACTCATGGAGGCACTTATCAAATCAAAGAAAATAAGATGGAGATACTCACATATTAATATGAGCTCTTCACGTACCAATCAAATGAATGATATTCATCAAGATTATTGGATAAATGAAGTCTCTTGGCAAAACTTACACAAACGATATTCGAAAGTTGCTTCTCTCAAAGATGCCAAAAATCTAAACAAAATGCTACTTAATGAGCTTCTTGGAAATCTCATTGCTTATGAGATGACTTTCCAACTAGATGCAATGGAAGAACGTTCTAAAAATAAGAAAAACATAACACTAAAAAGAAACTTCACAAGATTCTAATGATGAGGAGAAAATTAATGAAAAGAACTAGCATTAATCACTAGGAAGATGAGGCAAATGCTCTTCCAAAATAAGAAGTTTGAGCCAAAAAAGAACTTCAAGAAGAATCAAATTATTTGCTATGAATGTGATAAACAGGGTCATATAAAAATAAAATATCCAAGATAAAGAAGCCAATTAAGAACTTCAAAAAGAAGCTTGGATGATTCAAATGACTCTAAAAGTGAGGAAGAAGAGAATGAAGTTACTAATGTTTGCTTTATTGCTATTGTGGAAATTAGTAACCATAAATTTTGGGTATTTCAAATGGTTTAGCTATATTTTTAATTAATTTTCAATATTGTAACCAAACAATAGAAAACGAATTATTTGAAAAATATTATCCAAAGATAAATAATTTTCCTGAAACAAATGGAGCATAAGTATGTAAAGGAACTAGTTATGATATATTTATTGCAGATAATTATAAATTTAGTATTTGAACGTTTTAGCTTTTTCTGGTGTCTGAATGACAAGCATTGGCAATTAAGTATCTGTATTGACATGGAAAATGAATGTCCGCCACTATAAATTTCAATTTGAGTTTCCTCGATGAGACTTCGATTCCGAGCTTTAGGGCTATGTCTATGGACCTAGACTCTTGCATAGGTTTTCTTGTTAGGCCGACTAAAGGGGTTTGGACAGGTTTAAGCCTCACCTGATCTAGTTTCAACGCCTTGAATACCTCCGTAGTCAAAAAGTTCACTGCACTACCTTCATCCAACAACACTCTTTTCACCAGAAAGTTTTCCATAATCCCCTCAACTACTAGGACATCATTGTGTTGGGCACGTACAAGCTCACAAGTTTTCCATAATCCCCTCAACTACTAGGACATCATTGTGTTGGGCACGTACAAGCTCACCATCGGCTTCAAAGAATGATATGGGCGGCCTAGTGCTCGGCTTCTGCTGGGTGTGAATACTCAAATTTTGAGGCTCAAAAAGCCTGTTTTCCCAGACTGCAAACAGTCTAGCCAGACTGGAGGCCATTCGAAAAAGTTCACCGAAAGTATGCCAATATGGTACTTGAAACGTCCGGAAAATTACGAGGATCGCAGAACTGGTCCCGGAAAATATTTTTTGGAGGTACGAAACTCCTGAAAAAGCCTCTGGAACGAAAAACTAGCGAGTGGACAGCAGCCGCCGTCCACTGCGGCGGCGCCCGCCCTCCAGCCCGCCGTCCACGGCGGTAGCGCCTGCCGTCCAGCCTGTTTTTTTCCTATAAATACAGCCCCGAATAGACAGTTTTACTCACTCGATCTGTGTTGACGGACGCTCTCTTCTCCCCTACGCTCCTTGCGGTTCTTTTACTGCTTTTCTGCATTTAGTGTAGGCTTTATTACTCTGCTTGTTGTGATATTTGGTCACTTAATCTAAATTAAATTTTAATTAAATATTCCCCCAAACGAGGAGCTTAATCTGGAATTTTCAAGCTGAAGCTAAGAGTGGCCGCGATTAACTTTCAAAGTAATAACGAAACTTTGCCCATTTAATTTTCAGCATATTTGTGCATATCTCTTCCTACTTCCAATTCTGAATTAAAACTGCTGCATAAATGCCATTTCATGTCATTCAATTTGGCAAATAAACTGCCTCAATTAAATATGATTAAGCTTAAAAATGCCGAATTAATTTAATAATCGTGGGTGTTTAAAGGCCTAAATCCGACAATATTGGCTTAAAGTATCGGTTGCGTCAATTAATACTTACTGTTATAAATCGCCTTTATTTCGAACAGTCCGGCTTAGGTCCAAATTAATCAATAATTGTGGCTAAATAGCCTTTAAATTAAGCCACGTTTTTTTGGCAATAAATTGCTTATATTTCAATTCAATTGGATCACTTTTTTGGCCAAAAACAAATTGCCTATAAATAAGATTAGCCAGTTTTTTAGCGACCAAATCGCTTAAATCGAATTTTGGCCAAAATGCCTTTGAATTAATCAAATCTTTTGGCTAAAAGCCTTTAAATCAATCATTGGCGACAATCACCCAATCAAACACGTCTTGGACAAACAAATTGCCTATAAATAACCATTTTTGGCAACAAAAAGCGCCAAACATCAATCTTTTGGCAATAAAAAGCCCAAACATCAATTTTTGGCAATAAATTGCCGCCGAATCAACCCATTTGGCAACAAAAAAGCCCAAAATATCAATTTTTCGGCAATGAAATTGCCCCAATCAATTAATTTGGTGACAATCCAGTAAAAGAAAACGCAAGGAGCGCAGGGGAGAAGGAGCGTCCGTCAACACAGACTGAGTCAGTTGAAAGGTCACACCGGGCCTGTATTTATAGGCGATAATCGCCTAAATCACATCAACTTTTGGCAAACTGATTGCCTAAATCAATCTTTTTGGCTAAAAGCCTTAAATCGACACTTTTGGCAACAAACTCCTAATCAAATCAATCAATTCTTTGGCAAAATGCCTGAAAAAAATGTACGAAGCATACACACACTCATGCATTAAGCATACCCATTCAAAGCCCTTTAAAAAAGGCCTATCGAACTACGTCGACTTTGATCTTCCGTTCAAAAGTACGTAGGCACGTTTTAGGGTTTAATCCCTGAGCGGCAAGGTCGAAATCACTTAAAACATTTTACTGGTCCAATTCCATCATTTACCTTGCAAAGCATTCACACGTTAGGTTAGGTTTAATCAGCATGACATAGTCTCGGATCCACCTCGGGTTCGCAAACTATGCCTTAAAATTGGGATAATTTAATCCTAGTAATTAGGTTAATTAAAATTCGGAGTCAAACCTAAGGGTTTTTTTCCTAGTTTACCCTAAAATAATTAAACAAGGTGAAAATAATTAAACAAGGTGGCGACTCACACATTCACGTGCATTTCTGCCCTTAGTCATATTCATTATATGCCTATTTTTGGGGGAGGGGTTCACACTGGGGTAGAATGGAATAGATCTCCATGCTCTCCTTTTTCTGGCTAAATTGCTATCACCCCCAATGAGCCACCAAATATGGTGTGGATTGTACCTAGGGTGTGACATTCTTTCGGCTACTTATCCTTCTGTTCAATTTCCCTTCACGCTCTTCTAAAAAATTGCTTCAGTTCGCCTTTTTATACAAGGCATTCTATCTCTTTTTTTAATTGTCAACAAGCCTCAGTCTCGTGGCCTACATCCTTATGGAACTCACAATACTTGCTCTTATCTCGATGGCTTGAGGTATCCTCCTTTATCTTTCTAGGATAATAGAACTGAATTTGATTGCCTTGTTCTCTTACCCAAGACAATATTTTCGAGCGTGGTCTATTCAAAGGGGTAAACTCCCGATCTTGCAGTGGCTTGCCATCTCTTAAGTATGGTGTTCGAACATAATAACTAGTTCGTGGGAGCTGAACATGTGACCTCCTTCTGTGCGATCGTCTCCTCACTGGAGATGGGTGTCTTATGTCTACACCTCTCTTCTCTGGGTGATCTGTATTGTTAAGCCTCATAAGCTTCGTCTAATTTTATATATTTATGGGCTCGCGCCATAAGCTCGGTGAAGGTCAGGAGAGGGTCTACACTCAAACTTTCAAACAATTTGTTGTACCTGCAATTTTTTACCATGGCGCTAACGGCTACCTCATCATTCAAGTTCTCTACTTGAATCGCCATTTTTTGAAATTTGGATACATACTACCTCAGGGTCCCTCCTTCCTCTCTTTCTAAATCTACCAAGTCAGACGATATTTTCCTGGATGGTACACATGTTTATGAAACGGGCTCAGAATGTTGTGGCCAACTGAGAGTTATGAAACGGGCTCAGAATGTTGTGGCCAACTGAGAGAAGGAATGAATGGATAATGTCTTGAGTTTTTGATACCACTCTTGGGGTGCCCCTTTTAGGGTAGTTGGAAAGACCTTACACATTAAATCCTCCGAATTGGTTTGCAAATACATCATAGTTTGAAAGATCGCCAGACGACTCCAGGGATCGGTAGATCCATCATAGGATTGGAAAGTAGGAAGCTTGAACTTTAGTGGAGAGGCTGCGGCCAAAATATCAATTGATAAGGGTGATTCCTGTTGGAGTCCATAATCTCCTGTGTCTTTTGTCTCTCTACACTCTCGAATAAGCTCATTGACAACATCTCAAAGATTTGCTCCATTCGTAATTGGTTGGGTGCGAATTAGTTGTTAGCTGTTGGGGATAGTCATACTAGGGTCCACCTCTGATTCTGCCTCATGGTATCAATCAAATTCTGAGTGATTTCGGTGTTTAGGTGAAGTTGGGGTAACCTATGCTCTTGACGAGGAGAGTTCATTGGCCTAGGAGATGGTATTGGCTCGTTGCTAGGCTGAGGGATCTCTAAGAGGCGTTTCAGCACGATGGTGAATTGTGAATAAGATTAGGCTACAGCTGCTACTTAGGGACCAGTGATTGATGGAAGTATGAATGGGGATTGTTGGTTGGCTTCGTCATGGGTGTTATTTGGGCCTTCAAGGTTGAGGCGCTCAGTGGGATTGGTGGCCATGGGAATCAAGAAAAACTTTGGAAACTTTTAGGATTGAAGGTGTGGTCCACGCTCATCGCACTAAAAATTTGAGGTATAGTAAATTGTGAAGTAACTCGTACTTGGGTTAAATTTAGAGTATATATACTGGATTTGGTTGTGTTAGGATAAGGATTATGATTCTTATATTACTTGTTAATTTGAGTTTATTTAGGAATTTAATATTATTTATTTAATATATTTTATTATTATATGTAAACACTTATCATTTAAATTTTAATTTTATTATCTAAATATTACAAAATTATATATAATGATTATATTTTAAAACTTTTTATTAGATTACTTAGAATATTTTTTTAAGTTTAAAATTTAGTAATTATTTAAAATAATTATCTCTATCGATATCTGATTTTCTTTTTGTTTTAGATTCGACTGTTTAATTTTTGTCCCATTTATTTATAATAATTTTATTTTTTTATATCTATATATATTTACTATTGCCTTTATGCTTATTTGCAGAAATTCTGAATATATCTATGTATTATATATTTACTCTATTTTAGTTTATATGTATATCTTTTATAATATTTTTATTTGTTTCTTTTATTTCTTTGAAGTTGTATGATTTATTTTGGGTAGCATTATTTTCAGAGTGTCTTTTGTTAATAATAGAGCAACTAATTTTTTAATATTAAACTGACTATATTACCCTTCTAGTTAAATATTACGGTTAACCCATAAAACTCCTAAGTCTTGAACTCAAGACTTTCTATTTCTCTCTTAAATCAATAAAACTAATCAATCCATGATTAAGGCAATTAATTACACTGAGAAACTGTAAATGGTTAAAAGCTCAAATTTTTCATAGATCTGCCATTAAAAGCCAATACTATATTTTCTTCCTTGTGTTTGATAAAGAAGTAGGAAAAGGTGAAATGAATAGTTAGAAAATTTGTATTGAAGGATTTTCCATAATTGAGGGAATATCTTGCAATGAACCCAAAAGGTTATCCATGAATTTTATCCCATTTTTGTTGAATTTTTTATATTTTAACACTTTTTTATTTACACTTTTTTTAGATCCTTTACACAAGTATTTACAAAAAAAAAAAAAAAAAAAAAAAATGACATTGAAAATCATTTATTTACATGCCCTTTTGGTGATTCTTAACTTCTCGTCAAGAACAAGAAGGGTAAGCAATTGGCTTTTTGTGATCAGAAATGAGAACTCAGTTCATAGTGTAATGGAGACCCTTTTATATTAATGAAGTAAATTATCGATTTGTTTTGGGTTGTGAACCATTCAATGTAGTAGAAGAAAGGAAAAGGCAGAGTGTAACACCCTCCGCCCAATCCCGTGAGACACCGACGACGGATCCACATTCGGGAGACACCGTCTTAACTTAACATACAAATCATTAAATAAGATTATGAATTAGAAGTAATTGAGTATTCACAAGTGTAGCGAGTAATTTTTTTGTCTTTTAAAGTCCAATGTTTCTTGAATTCCTACTTAACCAAACACTCAAATGAAACCAATCCAGAACGAGAGAAGTCTCAAGACACAGGGAAACAACTTTTATGATAACTCAGAGCCTAATCTTGTCATTATAGTGGTCAAAATGGGCACTCAATTTAGTGATGCATGTAGCCCATCACAACAGAGTCAGATTGGGTGTTTCAGCCATAAGTTGAGCTATGTATCTCCAAATTCGATACAAGAGGATGGGTTGGAAAGATAATAAGTAAAGATACAACTTTTATGAAGAACATAAGACGTTATTTTGCCATTTGAGTGGTCAAAATGGACAATGATTTCGGATATACAGGTAAGACACCATAACAGAACCAGTTTTGTTATTTAAATCATAAGTTGAGCTACAAGTAGTGGAATTAGACATAAGAATATGTTTTGGAAAGCTGAGAAATAGAGCTACAACTTTCATGAAGAAGCCAGAAACAGACAGCAAATGGAAAATAGAAATGGTCGAAAATAGTCTTAATCTCACCCAATAACACTTTTCCAAAATTCAGCTTCTTTAACCAATGAAAAAAACATGAACAACAAGATACAAGGGTAGAGATTACCACAATACTAAAATACTCATCAAACACCCCAAGAGCATGTTATGCAACCAAAGTTCAAACAAATCCAATCATTTTCAAACAAAATCCCAAAATACAATGTTGATAGCATAAAATAAACAAAATCAAAAATTCAAAAGTAAGGTAAGTGGGTGTTTTTATGAACACTAACCTTAAAAATAAGCTTTAGCAAGCTTAAATTAAAAGCTTTCTAATTCTCTAACTTTGCCTTACTACCATGGTAGAGGTTCCCAACCTTTGCTTAGGTAGAAGAATCTCCAAAGTTTTCTTGAAAATAATCACCACAAATCAACTTCTTCAAGCTTAATTCCTCTAAGATTAATTACTAAATCAAGTTGGTGGGTTAATTTGGTGGATTAACAAGTAAGAAAAGTGAAGAAAAACAAAGAAGAGAAGAAGAAGAGGAAGTTGGCGTGAAGAGAAGAAGAAGAAGAGAAAAAGTGGTTGCTCAAATAATTGAAGTTGACCTCTATAAAGTGATCAAATTTGGTCTTTTCCCCAATAATTGGATGGCTAAGATTAACTCAATACTAATGGCTAAAAAATATTCTCCAATTCAATTCCTTCCACAATATTATTTATTCTCTACAAATTTTCCTCAAATTACTCATAAAAATTATCCTCAAATTTCTTAATTAATAAAGCATCATATTTTCACTATTCACTAATTAATCCTTAAATCTCAAAAAAATATTCATTATTACTTTCTACCATAAATCATGCATACATACTCCAAAATAATTAAAGAAAATATAAAACATATATAGTAATTTTTCCGGACCAAAAATAATACCGACTCCCGACCGGTAGTACTATTCACAGACGGTGGACTTATTCACAACGATGTCTATTCATAAGACGGTAATGCACTACCCAATTCCCCCCCAATAAGTTTAATCATACTCAATATCTCTCAGGATCTAAATAAAAATATCCCCTAAATAAAATATTATCCCCCTTTCTGTAGCACCATTCATGACCCGATAAAATAATATTATTTTAAGATTCGAAAATTTTGGGGCGTTACACAGAGTTACTCAAATATTGCAAAATTGGCATCAAGATGGGTCTTCAATTTATGACAATAAATAAATTTTTATACTTCTTGTTTTAATGATAAATTTCTAAGTTAGAAAGGGTAATATAGTCAGTTTAATATTAAAAAAATTCATTGCTCTGGTATTAACAAAATGCGATCTAGAAATAACGCTACCCTTTATTTTTTATATAAATATTTATCTTATATGTACAACAGAAAAATAACTTCTATTATAATACATGATAATAAAGTAATAAAACAATCTGCTTAACGTGCGGCTTCCGCCTAATAATTTATTAAAGCTATATCTTTGTTTTTTTTTATAAAACTACATATCTATTTATATATTTATATATTAAGCCAAATATATACTGTTAAAACACATCGACTTCAAAACGCTTAAACAAATTTGTTCATAAATTTAATTTATCATAATTCTCTTGTGTGTATCTTCATTATGTGGTAATTAAGATATATGGTAAAACATCCATTTGAATAGAATTAAATTTTGGATTATTCAAAATGTGGGTGTGTGTGTAAAATTTTTTCTTAAAAATTAAGAAACAAATTACAAAATTTCAAATCGTATTTATGATAAATAAATGGATACAATCTCTTATATGAAATCTCCTATTACAAAAAAGTTTATCCTGTGATTCTTTTTTTTTTTTTTTTTTTTTTTTTTTTTTTATTGTAGCGAATACGATTCAAGGATCGAAATGACTTGATGTTGAATATAATTCAACGGTTGAAAAAACTTAAAGTTGAATTGATATAGAACAAATTTTGAAAAATTCAAGAGTCGAAGAGACTCGATGTTAAATTTGATGTAGAACGAACTTTGGGCACAATTCAAGGGTTAAATAGATTTGATCTTGAATTGAAGTTAAAAGAACTTTAATTCTTTAGACTTGGAAGAGACTTTTTGTAGTCTTGAGTTTGACAAAACTTTAAGGCTTCTTTTATGTCTTTCTCTCCGCATGTGTTTATGTCCCATAGTGAAAAGAGACCTCATATTTATATAGAAAGAGTCTCCTTACCAAATATGTAATTTGATTGGTTCACTTGGTAAGCTTTCATTGGCTGTTGCGGTGTCACTTATCTTTTGTAGACGTTTGACTTATTCATCAAGATTTAATTTAATTGGTTTACTTGACTAATTTTTATTGGACCTTTACAACATTATTTATTTATACAATGAATAATATTTATCAAATAATTTTATTTTAATAACCATTTAAATATTTTGATTGGTTATTAAAATAAATTATTTAATTTAATATTTATCAAATAATTTTATTTTAATAACCATTTAAATATTTTGATTGGTTATTAAAATAAATTATTTAATTTAACTAACCAATAATTTAATTGATTAATTAAATAATTAAGTTAATAATTAAATTAACTTAATAAAATTTTGGTGTCTATGATTTATATTTTAAGAAATGGCATGTAAATTGTGAAATAATATGAATTAAATACAATTAATAAATTATAAATTACAAATTATAAAATATATTAATAAAATTATTTGCGCAATGCGTGAATTTTCACCTAGTTCAAAATAATCAAATATTATCTTATGATTTTATAATCAAATATTATCTTATGATTTTATAATTTTTTTGAAATATAATTCATTAATAATAGTAAAAATTACAAACATTGATATATGCCAGACTTAGAACTATAGTAGCTTTCTCTGATAGTTTAATAAACGTAAAGAATTACATAATACAATTAAAATTATAAAATATAATATTAGATTTTTTCACTGATCATCTTATAATTTTTTATAATTATTGTATTTATTTAAATAATTTTTTCTTTTCTAAATTGAAACTTTGAAGTAATTTGTATGAATTAAAAATATTAAAAAATTATTTTAATGCAAATTCAGGGATAAATCCTGCAAACAGATGATTTTTGTACGAAGCTTCCAAATTCAAGAGCAAATTTAGCCAAATTCCTTTCCAGATTATCAATTTCATTCGAGATATTTTGAAGATATTTCTTGCATTGATAAAAGAGAAGGTAAGTTTTTGTCCGGACTCAGAAGCTGTCTGCTTCTGTCTTCATCACCCACGGCCATGGATACATTATCTCAAAGTAGCCTTTCGATTGTTCTGTTCTCTGCAGTTTCAACATTGAACACATACCCGCTCTATATTCTCTCATCCGTTCATGTGAGTCTGTTCCTAATATATTAATTTACATTACGTATCCTTTTTGCAATTTCTCTGCCTTTTTGCTCTCGTATTTGCTTTCTGGCTTACCATTTTTGTTCTTTTTGGATGCTTTTCTTATCAATTTGGTATTATACTCTTTGTTCTAGGACATTGAATTGATGAATATTAGGACAACTTGCTTCATCTGAGCTCTTAACTTACAAATTACAACGAGTTGTTAATTGTTGCTAATTGCTATGGGCAATTATATTTTGACTTGAATAAATTTTTGCAGGTTGATTTTTGTATGCAAACTGAATTATATATTTATAGAACCAAGAAGCTTTAAGAGTGATTTCAAATGCCTAGCAAAGAGCTCCAGTGGTAGGACTGTTGAGAAGTATAAACGTGAGGCTCTTTATATTGACAAACATGGCAGATGGAGAAGCTTTGATCGCAAAAAATTGTCAAGGAAACGATGTAATACAAAATAATCCATTTTGTGATGTCCCCATTTGTGCATTATTTATGCAAAAGTTGTTAAAGCCTATACCAAATAAAATATCTGAAGAACATACTTTTACAGGTGGTTCTTTAAGGGGACAAGGATGGAAATATGGATCTGGGTTTGTTGATGGGATTTTTCCAGTGCTAAGTCCCACTGCACAGCAAATTTTCAACTTTATACAGAAGGAAGTTGATGTCAATAGTGTTTGGGCTGCTCTTGATACTCTTCCTGCCAGCCATGACATATGGGATGATCTTATTAATGTAGCTGTTCAACTTCGATTGAATAAACAATGGGATCTAATTTTGTTGGTAAGAATGTCAGACATTATTTCATTTTCTTCATATTTGTTGTAGCTTAAGACATCAAGCTAGCTTTTATCATAGTGCATGAGCTTTTTATGTGAAGCTGTCTCTTGAAGTTCATTATCATTAGGAAGACAATGACTGCCATAAAAAATTTATATGACAAAGTAGAAGACCAAATGCTAAATTGTTTGAATGTATGCAAATAACTCATTGATGTTTATCAAAATTCAGAATCTTATCTTTATTGACACATGGGAATATGATAAACACTTGCAGACAAAACAACCTAAGAATGTAAGTTGATTAAAACTCCTAAAGGGCTTAGTTGATTTAATTAACTAAACTAAACATACCTTGGATTGGTGAACTATATTTGGCTTCTATAGTTGCATGCTTGAAATTCAAAAATAAGATGTTGTAAAAGTAGAAACATGTACGAAGGGTTTAATTTGATCAGATTTTGACATGTAGAAACATGTTTATCAATTCAGAAGTTTATGTTTAGTGACGCAAAAAGTATTATCTTATTTTGAAATAAGACAAATTATGCAGTCACACCTTTTTTATTCTTGGAGTGTAACACTATGAAAATCTCCAGATATGCCAATGGATAGTGTACAGGAGCTCCTTCCAGTCAGATGTTATGATATTCAATTTGGTCATAGATGCCTATGGGCGAAAGTCACTGTACAGGAAGGCAGAATCTGCATATTTTGAACTTCTTGAAGCCAGATGTGTTCCTACTGAAGACACTTACGCACTTCTTCTAAAAGCATACTGCATGTCTGGACTACTTGAGAAAGCTGAAGCTGTCTTTGCTGAGATGCGAAAGTATGGCCTTCCTCCAAGTATGTTTTCACGTCATTCATAATTACTTAAAAATTTCGTTTGCATATTTTTTTTCAACAATTACTATTATACTTTTCTTGAAATCTGAAAAAGAAAGCTCTTTGTTTATCTCTTTGAAGTGTGAACTTCTGATGCAGGATACTTATCAATCTTCCTATCACAACTACGGCTAACTTTTTTGAGTAAAATTTATCCTACGTTTCATCTGTTCTTAATCCTTATGAAGTGCTTGAGTTTATTCTCTACCTTTCCTTGTTTTTACCTGATTTGTGTACCATTGCTAAGGGAGTTGAGCAACTTTAGTGTCTTTCCATGTGAAATGCCTTCTCCAAAGGGACAGGAGTCAGGACCACCAAAAGAACCCTATGAAGCCAAAGGGAACATACATTGTGTGAATTTAGATCTCTGCCCATCATAAATAGCAAAGATCATTCCTCTTTTGTAGGTTCTTAATGGGATTATTGTCTTCAGGTGATGAGCTAGCAATTCGGTAGACAAGGTCTAATTAGGCTAGTGCTGCAGGTTGACTTTCGGCTATCTGCTATTGTTGTCTGAAGTCAAGGGCAACTAGCAACTACTGGTTTCCATTAAAAATCGAATAATAGCTAAATTACATAATATGATCTCTTTGCAAGTAGTTTCGATTTAGGAATCCTTTAGTCTAAACTTTTGCGATGGGGATATGCATATACATATTTAATCACTGTCTCTACACATGGCATATATGTGACAGGTCATTAGTTAGTCTGGAGAGAGCCGTACCCTCTCTCTCTCTCTCTCTCTCTCTCTCTCTTGTGTGAGCTGGTTGATCTGATGTCTGCAGTTCTCTTCATGATATTTTCTACAGGTATTTTTTTCTTGAGGTCTTTAGGAACATTGGTCCAGTTTGTAACAGAGTCATTAAATATTCATTTTTTTGTTTCTGATAGAAGCTAGGTTAAATAAGTACTTTTTCATCCTTCCCTTATCAGGCTCATTATCCAACACTGAGATATTGATTTTTATTTTTAGTGTTGGAATTTGAAAAGTGTTGTCCAAGTTTTGAATTTTCATGGATTTTGTTTTATTGAAATATGTTAGATTTTCAATCTAGCTCATTGTATCTCCACTATTGATACACTTGCATGTCCAATGAGTGAAATCAGAAATTTAAATTTACATGGACCCTTATTTTAACTAGGTGCCATTGTATACAATGCATATATTGATGGGCTAATGAAAAGTGGGAACCCTCAAAGAGCAGTAGAGATCTTTCAGAGAATGAAAAGAGATTGCTGCCAGCCATCTACTGAAACTTATACGTTGTTGATCAACTTACATGGAAAGGTGAGGTCACAGGTCTTATTTTGCTTAAATTGTTCCAACAATGGCATTAGTGATATATTGGCGTCATACTTGTGCTATGACTAGAGCAGGTTTGTCCTGAAAACTTGGCTCTAGCCAATGCTAAAATGATATAATGGCATAACCTGCATCCAAACCTTAACATCAGAAGCATGCATTCACGAGCATCGTAAACTGTTCTTTATGTGCAAGGATAATATTTAAGTTACTTTCATCGATATTCTCTTTGACATGTGAGGTGCAAACATCCCTTTTATATGATGCAGGCAAGTCAATCTTACATGGCCTTGAAGTTGTTCAATGAAATGAAAACTCAAAAATGTAAACCAAATATCTGCACATACACTGCTTTGATGAATGCATTTGCAAGGGAGGGACTTTGTGAGAAGGCTGAGGAAATTTTTGAGCAGCTGCAAGAAGATGGCCATGAACCTGATGTTTATGCTTATAATGCACTCATGGAAGCATACAGGTTACTATCATAAAAAATGGTGTCTTAATATTTTTTTTAAAAAGTGAAAAAAAAAAATGCTAGAGCTGCTCATGTATGCGAACAATATTTAGACATACAAGACGAGTACAACAACAAAAACAACAAGAACAACAACAATTAAGTCTTAATCCCAAACTGGTTGGGATAAGCTATATGAATTTTTTGTTTCCATTCCACTTTATTCATAACTAAGTCTATACTAATTTCAAGAAGTCTTTTGGGACAACTTTCCTCTCTATGGTTCTAGGTCTACCTGTTCCCCTCTTAATATTCTTACTATCAATGTATTGCAATTACAAACCAGAGCACATAGGGGTCGACTGGTACATGAAAAACCATCTGAAATGCCCTTCTCTCATGTTATCCCGAACTTGTGCTACCTACAATTTTTATTGGACATAGTTATTTCTAATGTTGTCCAATCTTGTGTAACCACACATCTATCTTAATTTTTACATTTCTGTAACATTTATCTCGTGGATAGTTTGGGCATTTGGGATCCAACATGCACTTTACTCCCGTACAACATCATAGGTGTCATCTCCGCTTTATAGAACTTTTCTTTGTTAGATTTTTAGATATCTTCCTATCACATAAAACACCTGTAGCATTCTTTCATTTCATCCACTCTATTCTAATTCTATGGATCTCCATCTATCATGCCACCTTTCTGAAACACAGAGCTTAGATATTTAAATTGACTGCAGTTACACCTCTACAATAATATATTTTGTTAACTACAATGTAATCTTAATTAGGATACAAATTATAATGTTAGTGTGCCTGTCTAATTTCCAAACAAGGAACTCTGGAGAGCACATGGTTAGAAAGAATCTATCTACATGGAAACAGCAGAAAACTGTTTATATTTGTCTGCATTTTATATTTTGTTAGATTTAGGGGATTCACTCTTGTTATTAGCCTGTTAAATTATTAATTTGATCGATTTAAAACATGAAGCATTCAAAAATTGGCTTTGGTGGCCTCTTTTGATGTGGCTTTAAAGGAAACCACTGTAATGTACTCCTCGGACTACCATGACTATGATCACTGTCATTTTCTTTTTGGAGATCATATCTCCACTGGAATATAACTTGGAATATCTGTTGCCTGTTTTGGGGGGAAAAAACTAAGCCAAGGCTTTTTCAAGCTCTGAGAAATAAACTTTTATATGTTTTTAAAAAAAGCAGGCTTTCCATATGAAATTGTTTGGAACTTTTATATTATCTGATGCATGCAATGTCTTGACTATCTTCTCGTAACAGTCGTGCAGGCTTTCCATTTGGAGCTGCTGAAATATTTTCACTCATGCAGCACATGGGATGTGAACCTGATAGAGCTTCATATAACATCATGGTAGATGCCTATGGAAGAGCTGGTCTTCATGAGGGTAAAGACCTTGAACCAAATATTTACATGACTTTCCTACTAACCACCTCATAACATGAACATCACTCAATACTATACAAGTTAACAATGCAACAGGGAGCGGGAAAAACGAAAAAACATAAAAGAAAGAAAAGCTTAAGCCAACTAGGGACAAGTTTGCCATCTTGTAGTGCACTTGCCAGTTAGTGTCTATTTTTCCTCTTTTTTAGTGGGGCCTCTTTCCAAGAAAAAAAAAAACCGAAAAATGATTTCGAACATATGATTACTTGGAAAGATTAACAAAAATAATTCTAAATCTTCAAACAAAAAAGCCAAGTAACATTACCTTATAAAAAATAGACAAATACATAATTTAATCCTAAATTTTGACAAAAAAAAACCTTGTAGCATCCTAAACTTTAAAATCGACTTTGTGGCATCTTGAACTTCAATTTTTGTAATAATTTTACACTTCTTTACGCTAAAAATAACAATTTTTAAGATTTTTGACTTTTAAATACAAAATATTGTTTTGCTATGTGGTTAATATAACTTTTGGAACAATAGTTTTTATATTTTTCAACTATCCAATAACTGTTTAATCAATATAATTTTATAAGTTGAAGTGTTCAATGGGTCAAAATAAAAGTTGAGGATGCCGTAAGGTCTTTCAAGAAAAAATATAGGAGGAAATTTATGTATTGAGCCTATAAAAAATCAATAATCTAAAAATTTCATAAAATTTCATTGAAGATAAATTTAGAGAAAAAGGGACTATGGAGTTTCATTTTCTTGAAAGTTACATGAAAATGCCTCTTTTGTATTCAAAAGGAGTATTTTTCTCTCCTTTTCTTCGTTTATCTTTATTTCTTTTTCATATCTTTATAAATTATTCTCTTCTTTATTGGGTGAGTACTTTTCTTTTGACATATAAAAATGAATGTTTGAGTCCTGTCGCATGTCCCTCTTTTTGGGACATCAACACATTAGCAGTTCCATCATTTTGAGCAGTTCTATCTGTAATCAAAGTGCAAAATTAATCCAATCTCTCTGTGCGTGTGCATTTCTGCAGTGGTTCTACTGGGCAATTTCAAAACAATTCCTAAAACTTCCTTTTCAGAGTTTCAGGGGGATCAGTTAACCACAATGAGACTATATAGCTGTATTAGCGAGTCCACATTAGAACTTTTCATAATTTGGATGACTGTATTCTGTGATAACTTTAATTTTCAAGAAGACAATATCTTTTTATATCAGCATTTCTTTCTGGCAGTGGTTCCATACAAAATTTGTAATTAACCATTAGTTTTCCCTTATTGTTTGTTCTTGAAGAATAGTGTAGCCATGTCATGGAGTTATTTAAAATTGATATTATGGAATTCCACGTCAGAGTCTAATCAAACAAACAGATTCATTGAGTTTATCGCAATCATTTTCCTATTTCCAGATTGCATTTGCACATGTCTGCCCTCTGCAACATTATATTGGCTTCAATGCTATATATTCAATCCTACTTTATTCTTTCCCCTGTTTACATTTATTTGTATTTTGTACAGATGCTCAAGCTGTATTTGAAGAGATGAAAAGACTAGGAATTACCCCAACAATGAAATCACACATGCTACTTTTATCTGCCTACTCAAAAGCTGGAAACGTAACAAAATGCGAAGAAATTGTGAATGAGTTGCATGAATCTGGGCTTGAGCCAGATACGTTTGTACTCAATAGTATGCTGAATCTGTATGGCAGACTAGGTCAATTTGAAAAGATGGAAGAAGTTTTAACTGTAATGGAAAAGGGTCCTTATGAGACTGATATCAGCACATACAACATCCTTATCAATATATATGGGCGGGCAGGATTTTTCGACAAGATGGAAGACCTTTTTCAATCACTTGATACCAAAAGTTTGAAACCAGATGTGGTGACTTGGACTTCAAGGTTAGGAGCCTACTCTAGAAAGAAACTGTATACGAGATGCTTGGAAATTTTCGAAAAGATGATTGATGCTGGATGCCATCCAGATGGAAGAACTGCCAAAGTACTTCTCTCAGCATGTTCAAACGACAACCAAATTGAACAGGTTACTAATGTAATTAGAACAATGCACAAGAATATGGATAATGTTCTGCTGCCTGTTTGATTGTTGCTTTATGTTAGGAATTGGGACTTAATTGTAATTACAAGAATGTATGATGGATTTGCTTAGTTGTCAAGTATGCTTATGTGATAGTCTATAATCGAGATACAAATAATGATGTATATAGATGATAAATGGAAGTTGTGAATAATATTACAAATTTCCATATTTCCTTCTCTCCCTATAATTTTGTCCCTCTCTCTTATATTCTCTTCTTTTCTCCTCCTCTCTTTCTCACTTTTTCCCTTTGATTCTTACCTCCAAACACAATTTTTCTTCCTTAATTCCTTTATTTAGGATCTGCATATCACTGGATCCTAACAATTGGTATCAAAGAATTCTAGGAATTGCTTAAGTGATTTCTTTTCTCATCTCTAATACATTTTCTCTTTGGCTATGTTTGATTTGATGTAATGTAATATAATTAAAGATGTAATACGATGAAAAATATCATGTAATGGAATGTAATTGAGATTCCATTACTATATTTGGTAATATAATTGAGAAAACTTATGGAATGTAATCGTCGTTCGATAATTTTTTGTAAATATATAATGTAATTAGCACACCACCACCATCAAATGAATGCGAATAAACAGAGTGCAAATAAAAAGGAAGAGGGGAAAAAAAAAAGGAAAGCAAATTCAGCTTATTGAAAAAAAAGAAAAGAATGAATTTGGAGGTGTGTTTCCAGAAGAGATTGCCCAATCTTCATATGAAGGTAAAAAGATGGTTCTTGCTCCATTGTCACCTCAAGAAGGCTATACTGATCAAAAGAAGATGCTTGAGAGAGAGAAAGAGGCTTCGGTCGTGAGGGAAAAAGGGAGTGAGGCTTCGAGATCAAGAGAACAAAAGAGTGTAAAGAGTGAGATTGGGAAGAAAGAGGCCACAAAAGTCGCAAAACAAATTAATGGCGGAGTGAGGCTTCGATGATCAAGAGAACAAAAGAGTGTGCTAAAGAGTGAGATTGGGAAGGAAGAGGCCACAAACAAGTCGCAAAACAAATAAGTGGCTCCAATCTGTGAGTGAAAACAAAGAGAGCGAAAGGAAAGAAACAAAGTATGTATTGTAGAGAGAGAGAGATTTCGAAGTTAGTGTTAGTGAGGAATAGGCCAGTCTTGATGATCTCGAGGTTTAAGGAGTTTTTTAACTTAATTTTGCCTAGCATTGAACTTTCTTCCTTGCCTTCTAGTTTTTTGTTTCTTTGTTGCAGGAGTTTTCTGTTTGTTTCTTTGTTGCAGGAGTTTTCTGATGGTGAGAAGAAGGCCGCCTTAGTCAGGGAAATGCATGCTAAGGCTAGAGCTCATATAGACATAGAAAGGAGGATCAAACAGTATGCTGACAGAGCGAACAAAGGAAGGAAGAAGCTAGTGTTTGTGCCTAGAGATTGGGTTTGGGTACACTTTTGGAAGGAGAGGTTTCCCAACCAACGAAAGACTAAGCTTGATGCACGTGGAGATGGTCCATTCCAAGTCTTGGAGTGCGTTAATGACAACGCCTATAAGATAAACTTACCAGTGAGTATGGTGTTTCCGCTACTTTTAATGTTAGTGATTTGTCTCCTTTTGAGATGGATGCAGATTTGAGGACAAATCTTGTTGAGAAAAGGGGGAATGATACGGATTCGCCACCACTCATCAATGGAAGCATGGAGAACAACATGGGAGATCCATTGGTGCTTCCTAGTGGGCCAATTACATGGAGCCGAGCCAAGCGATATGGGGTAGCCATGTCCTTATATGTTTAAGACCAAGTTTCACAAGAGCTTCATGATCAAGCTTTTAACAAGTTTTGTGTGGAACTTGAAGGCACACCGAGGCATCTTATATTGTTGGAAGCATGTGGTGTTGGAGTAGCACGCCCTGGCCGTGCTAGAGTTTGACTCTTGGAGGTGTTTGAAGTAGTATGCCCTAGCCATGCTAGGGCCTGACGTGGACATTTTTATTCTTTATGCTTTATTTGGTTAGCTATTTTGTAAAAGATTTGGGCTTTTGTGTTATTGGGTCATAGTTCCATTAGTGAGCCCATTTATGTTTAGGATCTTAGTATAAATAGCTTGTTCTTTTTGTAAACAACAACTTTTGATCAAATTGAATTATAGAAATTGTTCATGCTTTGCATGTTCCTTTGCTTAGAGTGATTGTGAGAAATTGCTTTCCTCTAATTGCATCAAGAACTATGTAAACTTATCAATTCATTGTGGCATTTATCTAATTCTCTTTCTCGATTATTGGTGTTTCCGTTTTTTTATAAACGAGGGGTGCCATAGAGGGGAATTCATCTTGATCTTTGATCCGATCCACTTGATTAGGGGTTCTAGGAATTCATTTCCTTTGGGTTCCACGTCATTAATGATGCGAAACCCAAAGGAAATGAATTCATAGAACCCCTAATCGAGTGGATCGGATCAAAGATCAAGATGAATTCCCCTCTATGGCACCCCACATTTATAAGGAAACAGAAACACCAATAATCGTATCGAGTAAAAAAGAACAGATAAAACGCCACAACTAGTTGATAAAGTCTTACCTTTGATTCTGATTGATAAGTCTACCTTGATTCTTGATGCAACCCTACCAAACCCCCAAACAATAAGGATTGAGAACATGGATTATAGGGCAGACTTAAACAAGAAAGAAAATGCCACAAGATGAAATCTTGATAAGTAGTAAATTCTTGTTGCAACAATTGAAGGAGACAAGCTCCTCAATTAAAGGAAAGAAAAACAGCCACCAATTTTGATAAAATCCCCACTAACCCATTGTACATCTTAAGGAGGCTATTTATATGGCTTAAACAAATCCAATCCTAAAGAAAAGTATCTAACTAGGCTACCCTAAGGCCTAGTCACATGGGCTTAACTAAAGCACACAAATAAAGTCATTTCCAGCCCAAAAGAAATGAGTTAGTTTAGGCCCAATTACATGCATAATAAAATCAGCCCAAAACAACTTAAATAAGGCCATGTAATTTAATAGGGCCTTTACAAAAGCCTAACATTAACTTCTTGTAATTGGCCTACTAGGAAGCACCAATAGATTTCCCAAGTTGTTCTCCACGCTCCTTTGAGCTCCATGGTTGAGCGATGACTGATCCGTATCATTCCCCATTTCCTCAAAAAGATTTGTCCTCAAATCTTTGTTAAAAGTTGAGGTACCTTTTTGCTTGCTGGAATCCGACCACTTTCCCTTGGAATCCATGCCTTTTTCTTTACTATTCTTCTCCTTTTTTAACAATATTGAACTCCATTGGTTGTTAAAACCTGAATATCCTTTGCTGCCCCTTTGTTCTTTAATTGCCTCTCCATCTTCATTGCCATGTTAACCATTTCTTCTAGCTCAAATATAGTTTCACCACCATCACCACCAACTTTATCACCTTCTATTTCTTCCTCATTGGTCATGACTCGCTTACCTCTATTAAATCTTCTATGAGAAGAACCAGCTTTGGCTTTGTAAGACATCATTTATAGTAAGTCCCTTCTTTTCATGATCTAAACTAGACATTATGAATTGCTGCAAGAAAGAAAGGTTAGAAATAAAAGCCTCACAAACACTCCCTTACTTGTTTACCCTCAAATCAGATGTCACTCCTCTCGTGTTTCACTCAAAAATTAGGCTTTTACCCTCTTTTGATCTTACACACTCTGCCTTTTACCGCTATTATCTTCTTTTTCAAGTTGCACTTCAGAATCAATCAACTCAAATAAGTTTACTCAACTAGTAGTTTATAAGATCACAATGATATCCTAAACAAGAAATATAGAATTACAATTTTAGAAGCAAGAACAAAAAAAAAAAAAAAAAAAAATGAAAAAAAAAAAAAAAAAAAAAAATTGAAAATGGATGGTACTCTATGGAAAAGACCCAAATGGATGGTATCCTAAACAAGACTCAAATTAAATTGGATGGCAGCACAAGAACAAGAACTATGTACTACTTGATTATCAATTAGAGTGTAGTGAACGAGCAAACACACCCCAACAATGCTAAAGAAGCAAAGGAAGCACAATACAAGAATAATTGAAACTAGAATTAAGAAAAACTAGTTCTGGCTATAATGGACGAATTTAGTTCACTATAAAGCAAATTAAATATGGACCATGTAATTCTACCCAAACAAAGCAAGCAAGCCAAAAAAAAAAAAAAATTTTTTTTTTAAAAGGTCAGAACCTAGCACTGGCGTGCTTGTATGGTTTGGTCCGAAAATGAGAGTCAGAGCCTAGCATGGGCGTGCTAGTTGTGAAGCATGGGCATGTTGTCCTTTATCCTCCCTTAACCCACAATTGTACCCCAATTTAGGTAGGTATAGTCTTTAACAAGGGACAAATGTATAAAATGAGTTCTAAACAACCTCAATCAAAGGTGTTTAATAACTTATAAATTCTCAATAATTGTAACAATTAATTTTTTTTTCTGTTTAGGGAGTACTAAAGTCAAAAATTTCCAAATTTCCTTTTTTTTTTTTTGGTCAAGAAGACAAACAAGAGATTCAAAGATGAAAATTCAGATTTAGAATGAAATCAAAAGCTAAAAGAAACACCAAAGGAAATTCAAAAGACAAGAAAACTCAAAACCCTAAAATTAAGATAATAGAACTTACCTTAATCTTTGATTTGGCTTTGATACCAAATGATGCGGAACCCAAAGGAAATGAATTCCTAGAACCCCTAATCGAGTGGATCGGATCAAAGAATTCCTAGAACCCCTAATCGAGTGGATCGGATCAAAGATCAAGATGAATTCCCCTCTATGGCACCCCACATTTATAAGGAAACAGAAACACCAATAATTGAGTAGAAGAACAAGATAAACGCCACAACGAATTGATAAGTCTACCTTGATTCTTGATGTAACCCTACCAAACCCCCAAACAACAAGGATTGAGAATGTGGATTATAGGTCAGACTTAAACAAGAAAGAAAACACCACAAGATGAAATCTTGATAAGTAGTCAATTCTTGTTGCAAAAATTGAAGGAGACAAGCTCCTCAATCAAAGGAAGGCAAAACAGCCACCAATTTTGATAAAATCCCAACTAACCCATTTTACATCTTAAGGAGGCTATTTATATGCCTCAAACAAACCCAAATATAAAGCAAAGTATCTAACTAGGCTGCCCTAAGTCCCAATCACATGGGCTTAACTAAAGCACACAAATAAAGTCATTTCCAGCCCAAAAGAAACGAGTTAGTTTAGGCCCAATTACATGCATAATTAAAATCAGCCCAAAACAACTTAAATAAGGCCATCTAATTTAATAGGGCCTTTACAAAAGCCTACAAAAGCTTAACATTAAGTTCTCGTAATTGGCCCATTAGGAAGCACCAATGGATTTCCCAAGCTGTTCTCCACGCTCCCTTGAGCTCCATGGTTGAGCGATGGCTGATCCTTATCAATCACTATTGCCACCACCACCACTATCACTATCACTACTCCACTACCACCACTCAATACCACCACTACCACCATATTATTATTAATAAAAAAAATATTTGAATAAAAAATTATTCATTATATCAAGTTATTAAGGACTATTTAAACCTATAAACTATTTGAACTAGAAAATTAAAAAAGAAAGCAAAAAAAAAAAGTAATGTAACAAAATAAAAATTAAAATCCGATCTGTCCAACATCCTGTAAGCCAATTCCCAAGTGGCACCTTCAAAACCCTACCATCTTAATCGATGGTAGAACTTTGTGCGCCTTGATCCTCATAAAAACGAGGTACGAAGTCATTTCTACGAATTTCACCCTTGGCAGTGGGCCCCACCGAATTGATCGGTCGGGATTTAGAGGAATGCGTTGCATGCTTAGAATCCTCGATAAATGAGGCTAGAGTCGGGCTTCCCTTCGAATTACACACTGTTCAATTTAATTATGCTTTTAATGTTTGTCTATAATTGTCATGCATTATAAGTATGATCATGCATGTCTAACTGTCATCCATGCGAATGATATTTTGATTTCTTGACTAAACCCAAACTGTTGATTCATACAAAAAGAAACCGAAAACCTGGTCTCCGAACCCAATGATTCCTCCGAACCCAATGATTCAGAGGCTTTAGTGCTTTTATCCTAAAAGGCAAATTAAATGGAGTCAAACACGGAGTTTTGACCTATATTTTCTTCGAAAACAAAAAAATACAATTAGTTGGCAACTCTAAACATACCAAAAAATAAATTAAGGTGGCAACTCTAAACATACCACACACAGTCAAAGCGCTTGTAGACGCTCTTTGCCACTAATGGCTCGGTGATGATAACCTTTTTTTTAACACAAGATTGGATCGAAACTTTCGATTGCTTCGGTTTTTGGACCAATGGTCATTGGTTGAGGTAATGTATATGTTTCACCATTTTTACTTTTTTGGGTCACCGGACGTTTTGCAACAAAACTGGGCACGGGAAGCGCTTCGGGCCTGCCTGTGCACTTCCCAATGTACCGCCTGATTTCGCATGCTACCCGGTCTAATTCTGTAAAAATGGGCCCTCCTGATTTTGGGGCCCACCAGTAACATTTTGCCATATAAGCCCTAAAATGGGGCAACACTACCCTTTGCCTATAAATAGGCCTTGGGAATAGTGTTAAGGGAGACTTTTTTGGATCTACTTAAGGAGACTTTTGCATTTGAAAACTCCACCTAAAAATCAAAGTGAAAGCTAGTGTTTTCTACTTTGATCTAAGGTTGTATTCATTCATTATTGATTACAAAACCCTTGATTGTTGATCAAAAGTCCACAAAAACACATTCATTTGATCTCAAACTCGGATCTTTGATTGAAGAACCTAGCTTTTGGGTTTTCTTGCATCCAATCTCTCAAAAATCATTGGAAATCTTCAAAAGATAACTTTTGAGAGCCATTAACCTCTTTCCTCATCTCTTTTCTTTCATTTGGGTGTGGAAAACACCGTTCTTTTGATTGGTTGGGAAAGAAATTCGTGAACAATCATAACTCCCTGACTGTGTCAGGAGTGGCACATGCCACAATGCAAGGGGCTCACACCCCTACGTGTGGCACATGCCACTCCTCCTGCAGTCTGTTTTCGTCGAAAATCCCCCCGAAGGACCCGAAAACATCTTTTTTGTGATTTTTGATGAAATATTTTTATTTGGATGCGATGCCGATAAATAAACAATTTTTGACAGTCGCCACCCTTGTTTTCAGGCAATGGGGACCATTTTATAAAAAATGACTTCTTTTTAAACCCAATTTTGTTTTAAGGCCAATTATTTTTAAAAGACTGGTCAGCGCAACAATGGTGATCTGAGGTAAGGGAAATTGGTAGCCGCCCGTTTGGAAGCCCACCCCGGAAAAAACCGGCCTCTATTATTAACCTATTGATTTCTAATTTATTTTTAGTTAGAAAAGCCAAATATATTTATTTAATTAAACCCAACCAAATAAATCGGACCGAGTTCCGCTATTTTTGCGAAAATTTGATTAATCGTCCCAAACAATCCAATTATCACATAGCAATACTTCAAAATAAAACAATAACCAAAGCAATTTAAAAACAAATCTAAACTAAAAAGACCCCGCTCTTGCCTTATGGTTCAAAGAGCGGGCGACAAACCGAATTCAAAAATAATAAATCAAATAATAAAAAGAGACCCGCTCTTGCCTTTATGGTTCAAGGCGGGTAACACCCGGATCCAAAAATAATTTATATTATTAAGTCGAATCAAAATTTAAATCCATAAACTATAAAAATAAAAACCATACATAATTGTTACTTTAATATCTAAATCACATTTTAATTTTTTTTATTTTTAGTTCGTAATTTCATTTTTGCATTCAACCAAAAATAATAAATTCATTACAAATAAATATATAAATCACATTTTAATATTTTTTAAGCTTAATTAGAAACTTAATCTATTCATACATGGCCCCATTTTATCAGATTTATTAAAAAAATCAAAAATTTATTTATATGTTGATTTTTTTTTTCGTATAAACAGTGCTTAAAATAGTACGCTGAACAGTGTGTGAATAGTGCCTAAATATCTGCATCGTGAAACAGTGTATTTACTGTTCATCGATGAATTTAAAGAAACTTAAATTACTAAAACCATAAAAATATATAAACAACACAAAAATATGTAAATAAAATAAAAGTATGTAAAAGATACAAAAGTGTTAAGGAAATTACCTGATTCTCAAATTGAAGATTGTGAATGGATCAAACAGATCTTCCAGAAGCAGCTTTGTTTCCAAGGATTTAAGTGTGTTTTCTTTGTGAATGAGAAATTTGACCGCACAATATATTTTTTTAAGATTTAAGATTGTGAAGAAGTGTGTAGTAGTAGTGTAGAAGTGTAGATTGTAGTGTAGAAGTGTGGTATGTGATTGTAGTGTTGAAGTGTAGTAGTGTCGAGGAAGAGGGAAGAGAGAGAGGAAGGAGGAGCGATGAGAGAGCCCTTGTAGGTGGTATATTTGATGCAGCGGTTCAGGGAACGCGTGCTGTTCAGTAGCCCACAAGCTACTGTAGCTACGCGGTTTTTCCTTTTTTTTTTTTTTTTTTTTAAGTTTAGTTGCATGTTGATTAGGGAACCGTGCTACGTAGCACAGCTACTTTAGCTACGCCCGTTTTTTCCCTTTTCTTTTTTTTTTTTTTTATATATATTATTTTTTTTTATGCTGAACACAGCTGCATCACACAGCTGACAGCTAGCTGTGTGATGCAGCCTATTGATGCAGCATGATGCAACTTCTTTTTTTATTTTATTTCATTTATTTTATTTATTATATTATTTTTTTTTTTAAATCCTTGGATTAAAAAGACTTATAGATTGAACTATCTGAACCAATCTCGTATCATCATTAGGATTCAGGCGGGCATAAAAACACGGTCAAACAGTTTTGCCCCCACACTTTATTCATTTAATTGTATAAACAATTTAATGCTAAAGGGTCCCACTGACGCCCTTCAATCTTGGTAATCATCTTCCAAAACCTCAAAGCAATGTCATCTTTTTAACCGCACGAGCGACCGACCCTAATGCATTGTGTGTTTTGAAGACACCTCTGATACATCCGGTCACACATCAACTCGTGTCTCTCACAGTCTCTCGTGTGTACCTCGCGTAACGCAACTAATATAATATCTTTAACCCTATTGAATCTGGTGAGTGTCAGCCAGTCTAGATAACGGACTGAGTGCACTCTCTCTCTAACAGTTATAAGTCTCGCATCAACTCCAAAGCTTTGGTTCTGATCGGCTTTGACAAGTTCACCTTACCGAAGCGCGGTCTGATTGGCATCGAGAATTTGAATTTGAAAATCTTGGTCACCCTCTCAGTCGGTTTGATCGGCTCTCCTTGTCGGCTCCCGCTCGGCTTTGTCGGCTCCCGTTGAATCTGTGATCATCTCCAAAGTTCGGTTTGATTGGCTTTGGAGGATTTTGTCGAATTTGTGATCTCTCCAAAGCTCGGTTTGATTGGCTTTGAAGACACCTCCGAGGCTCGGTTTGATCGACCTGAAGGCTCCAGTTTCAAGGTTCTGTTGAATTGACCTGAAAACATTTTCGAAAGAAAGAGCTGTTGAATTGACCTGAAAACATTTTCAAAAGAAAGAGCAATCTCTTCAGCTCAGCATAGTCGGCTTCAGAGAATGTTTGAAAAGAGACCAAAGCACGACGTAGTCGGCTTGGTTGTTTACTTCCTCAGCTCGGCGTAGTCGGCTTCAGAGAGTTTGAAAAGAGACCAAAGCAAAGCACGGTGTAGTCGGCTTGGTTGTTTACTTCCTCCGCTCGGCGTAGTCGGCTTCAGAGAGTTTGAAAAGAGACCAAAGCACAGCATATTCGGCTTGGTTGTTTACTTCCTCAGCTCGGCGTAGTCGGCTTCAGAGAGTTTGAATGAAAAGAGTCCAAAGCACGGTGTAGTTGGCCTAGTTGTTCACCTCTTCAGCTCGGTGTAGTCGACTTCAGGGGATTTTAAAAAGAATCCAAAGCACGGTGTAGTCGACTTTGTTGTCCACCTCCTCAGCTCAGTTTGATCAGCTAGGGAGGATTTTGTTGTTATGAAGATACCTTTGAGGCTCGGTTTGATCAGCTCGAAAGGTTTTGGGTTGATTTGATCATCTGGCCACCTTCTCAGTTTATCATTAATTGTATAAACGATTAATGTTAAAGTGGTCCATTGACATGCCTTCAATCTGGCAATCATCCTCAAAGCTCGGTTTGATTGGCTTTGAAATATGTTGAGTTGGCTTGATCATCTGGCCACCCCTCAGCTCGGTTTGATCAGCTTTCGTCGGCTCCAGTCGGATCAGTAACGACATCCAAAATTCGATCTGATTATGAGGATACCTTCGAGGCTCGGTTTGATTGGCTCGAAGGGTTATAATTGCCCTGGTCAACTTCGCAATTCACCATCATTGACTGGGAAAAGAGTCCGAACAGCTTCGTAATACACCATCACTGCTTGGTGGTTGAAATTGTTTTGATCAGCTTCGCAATACACCATCACTAATCAGTAAGAGGATTAACTCGATCAACTTCGCAATGCACCATCATTAATCGAGAAAAATGATCCGAACAGCTTCGTAAGTTTCCGCAATACATGCATCACTGTTCGGTGGGGTCCCTAACGCCGGTTGACTGAAAACATTTTCAAAGGAAAGAGCAATCTTCCTGTGTACAAAACAGATCTTGCCTTTGTTTAAATGTTGGAGCATCAACATCCCCATGCATTAAAAATCAATGAATGAAATTTGGAATTTTGCATGCAGACAAGATTGTATTTTTGCCCCGTTTGGAAATTTCTGTCTTGAAGACCAAAAATATTATCTTTAGCAAACCTTGAAAATTTTATTTTTTTTATCCATTGCAACTTTGAATTTAACAAAAGTCTTTTAAATTTTAACAAAAATTGCTGTTTTTTTTTTTTCTCAAATTTTCAGGTATACTTTTCCTGATACGGTGTTGAAAGAAAACTTACCTGGAGGTTGAGGGAATGTGCTGAGTTTGCCCCCTGTGTGGCAAGTGACTCCAAATTGATTGTTTTTTAATTTTTTTTTGAGACTGTTGCTTTATTTCACTTTGTTAGGATGCCACTTGTCCATGTGATGCTTTTTGTTGCTTTATTTCACTTTATTCGGATGCCTCATCTCCTGCATCTCCGGATGTTTCCACCGCTATCCTTTTTTTTCGATTTGTTTTGTTCCGCTTTATTCGGATGTCATTTGTCCGTGTGCTGCTTTTTTTTCTTTTTTTTTTTGATTGATTTTTTTTATTTGCTTTGTTCCTGGTCCAATTAATGTGGGCATAAATGCCCATCTAGTGCAAGAGTGGTCCACCGCTTTTTTTCTTTATTGATTCCTGTTTTCTGCACTTAGAGATAGCAAGAGTGGTCCACCGCTTTTTTTCTTTATTGATTTTTGAAACAACTTTCTTCCATGGCTTTCAGAAATCAAGTTTCATCTTTTGTTCAATCCCTTCCGGATGATTAGCATTTTGGGCCTTTTGCCCTTTGGATTAAAAAATGAAAGCACATTAAAGCGGATTATTTAGCTGAGGACAAAAATTTACATTTTTTTTTGGAAAGAGAGGGTGAATTTGGATAAAAATGTGCAACTCCCTCTGGTATAAAAACATTTTTTTGTTTTGTTTTTTTTTACGAAATTGTATTCCTAAAATCACTTTTAAAATAACCACGTGAGCAAACGTAAAATGTATAAAACAACAATGCAATCATGCAAATCAAAATGAAAATACATAACAAAATTGCCCGCCTTGTGAGGCCCTATCAATTCCTCCGCACTGTGTTCTGTGGCTTGTCTCTAAGCAAAACATTAATCTTTTTTTGAACTCGATGTTGATCATGTTAAATTTTTGCTCGCTTGAAATTTTTAGACTTACTTAAGTATAGACCAAAGATAAGAGATTGAAGTGTTTATGAACCAAAGTAAGTATAAATGAATATGATCTAATTTAATTGGTCAATAGGCTATCAAAATCTAATCATTTCATGGCTATACAAAATCTAGTCATTCAAAATGTGAGATAAGCAATCCTCCTACCTTAAAATGCAAAATAGGAAGTACTTAGGACAATTTTAGCACACATATATTGTTTCTTATCTCAAGGTATTTTTAGGTAACCTATTTCTTTTTCACAAAGTGGTTGCATTTTATGCTCCATACCACATCTCATTTTGCATTTTTTTTTTTTTATAGAAAGATGTGGGAATGTAAATAATAAGTGGTCGCATTTTATGCTCCGTATCACTTTGTTTTTAGAACGGATTTCCATTATTCCCTCTTGTCATTTCATTTTTTTTTTTTCAAAATACCCTCATCCTTTATTGACTTGAAACATACAAATATTATGACTTTAGTTTCCCTTTCCTTCCTATTCTTCATTTAAGTTTAGGATTCATGCTTCTCTAATGTCAAGGATAAATTAAAGATTAATATTTGCAAAGAACAAAGATAAATTAAAGATTAATATTTGCAAAGAAAAATTTTATATGTCCTATCTTTAAGTTCATAAAACATTTAAATCTCTCAATCATGGTATATTATTCAAGACTTCTATTTCAACAAGCAAAATATAAGCAAATCAACATGTAGAGACTACAACATTGAACTGGGGTGAAGAAGTTACATTTTTTTTTTGTCACACATTTTTTTTTATTTTTTTTTTATTTTTTTTTTATTTTTATGAATAAAATATAGATCTCCTCCACACTTTGAAAGACACAATGTCCTCATTATGGGAGAATACATGTATAAAACACATAAAATGCACATGCATAAAACACACAAGAAGAAAAGTGAAAAACAAAGGATAGAAAATCCCTAGGCCTCCCCAACTTGAAAGTGACAGAGTGAATTTGATTTTTTGATTTTTTTTTTTGATTTTTTTTTTGATTTGATTTTTTTATTTTTTTTAAATATTTCATCTACTTCCATTCCATGCGTGCTTGGTTTGCCTGGACCGTGTGTAGTTGTTGTCCGATGTCAAGAACTGTGACCTGCAAACTCTCCTTTGATTGATGTAAGGCATCCATTTTACTCAAAATTTGCCTCCATCCAGCGACTCGTCTTCTACTCGTCTTCTTTTCTTCTTTTATTTGAGAAGACAGTGGGATTGGTGCTTTGCCTTTCCTGTCTTTGCATTTGTATGCATGAAGAATATAGGCACATAGAATGAAAAATGCAAATCTAATGTGCTAATTTACTTTGACGACTGGACCTAAAATTCGATGTGAATAACATGGCAACAATTTACTTTGTACTCAAACATTTCTGGCATTATCTGTCGTCGACCATTCCTTTTGGATTTTTACAGTCGGCTATTTTCTCTTAAAGAATTTCCAAGCGGGACACTTTTCATTGAATGAAGAATTCCAAGCCGGAAATTTTTTTTTTTTTGTGTCCTTACTTTTTGTCCCTTGGAACAAATGGTCCCAAGCAGGAATCTTATTTTGGAATTAATTCACATTTTTTTTTTGCAATCTCCACGCTTATTTCAAATAATGCGGGATATGTGAAAATTCCAAAGGAATCTCAACCCCCTTACAGCTCTCTTTTTTTTTTTGGGGTATCAATTCACTTATAAACGATTGCATTATGTTATTCAAAACGAATTTCGAGGTTCCCGTCTCAAAAATCAAGATCAAACGTCCGTAACCAAAAATTGGGCTCTTACTTAATGTTGGCTGAAAACCTAAAAAATATTAAAATGACGCATGAATGCACAACATATATACAGTTTATATCATACAGGGGAAACGGGAGTTGGGAAATGCAATGCCTTCCAACCTTATTTTCTCTCCCAACAACACGCGCATGACGAATTTGGTATAAATTCCGACATCTGTTTCCTAGGATTTGGTCTAATCTCGACAACCAACAGGGGCTTTTGAGATTGACGATACAAACTCTCGAAAATGAATGCAGCATAACAACAGCAAACAGAATCGGGTACACCTTAGGGAAGTAACTAAGGCTTTCAACTATATGCATTGGCTTTAGTCTTATTGGGCTTAACAAAGTCTGGGTTCCGCAAACAGGATTCGGCTTTGTTGGGCCTACTCCTTTTAACGCACCTTTAAGGTACTAGGCTTGCGGTTGGTAGTAATGTTAATTCTCGGATGGATGTACCTAAAACGCGAGGGATGCACCCTTAATCGCAGGTTTTAGGCTAGATCCACCGTCAAACTACACCAGTACCGAAGGGTAATTTCGGGTAGAAAGTGGTGAGAAGAAAGGAATGCAGTATGGATGCAAGAACTTAGAAGAATAAAGGAAAGCAAATAAACAAACAAGGAGATTAAAGAATTTTCCGATTGCTTTCTAACCAATTTTATTTTCAATTTTAGAAAACATAGGTTTTTTAGAGTTAATTCCTAATTACAACTGACTAATTATTAAAAATAATCGGGGATTAGCGGGTGCATTCCCCAGTGAAGTCGCCAATCTGTTTTCGTACCGCGCCCTCCAGGTGACTCGAAAACATCCTTTTTATTTATTATTATGTTGTTTATTTTTTATGTGAAAAGTAATCTTATTATGAAAAGTGGTGATAAAACATTTTAATTTTGAGTTCGCCACTCATTGTTAGGCATCGGCAATGGGACCGTTTCCAATTAAAATGGCTTCATTTAACCCAATTTTATTTAAGGCCAATTATTTTAAAAGACTGGTCAGGCGCACCAAGTGCGATTCTGGATAAGGGGATTGGGTACGTCGGCCCGTTGAAGGCCGACGCCTGAAAAACCGGCCTCTTTTAACCTACAATTTCTAATTTATTTTAATTAGAAAAGCCAATTTATTTATACAAATCCAACCCAAATAAATCGAACCGAGTTCCTATGTGGAAAATTATTTAATCGTCCCAAGTAAATTCATTCATTGCATTCATAATCATTTAAATCACACCAAAAATAAAACAATAAACCAAAGCAACTTAAAAACCAAATAAATTAAAAGACCCGCCTTACCTTATGGTTCAAGGCGGGCGACAAACCCTTGCATTCAACCAAAAATAATAAAATTCATACAAATAAATATATATAATCACATTTTAATATTTTAAGCTTAATTAAACTATAATCTATTCATAATTGGCCATTTTTAGATTTATTAAAAAAATCAAATTTTATTTATATGTGTGATTTTTTTTTTCGGATAAACAGTGCTTAAATAGTACGTGAACAGTGTGTGAATAGTATCTAAATAGTAAAAAATAATAAAATTCATACGGATAAATATATAATCAGTACGGTAAATAGTAATAAACAGCGCGTAAAAAGAATACAACTTAAATATAACTTAAGAACATATAAAATGACCAAATATAAATGAACTATAATTTAAAGAAACATAAATTACTAAAAGCTTAAAAATATGTAATAAAAAAGAAAAATACAAGAATATGTAGAAAATGTTAAGGAAATTACCTGATCCTCAGACTGAAGATTGTGAATGGATCAAATGTCTTTTTTATCTCCCCGAAGCTTTTTTTTTCTCAAGGATTCAAATGTGTTTTCTTTATATTTTTTATTTTTTTTTATATTTTAATTCACCTAGAATTAAAATCTATTGGTAATTTCTCTTCAAAATAATTCATAAGAATTTTTGAAGAGAAATGTTATCGCACAATATTTTATTTTGTGAAGAAGTGTGTGTAGTAGCAATGTAGAAATGTAGTAGTGTGATTGTGGTGTTGAGAGAGGAAGAGAGAGAGAGGAAGAGAGAGAGAGCCCCTTGTGAGAGTAAATAGGTGGTATTTATAGAGTTTAGGGAACGCGTGCTACAGTAGCACGTAGCACCAGCTACTGTAGCTACGCGTTTTTTCCTTTTTTTTTTTTATATATATTTTTTTTTATGCCTGCACAGCTGCACAGTAGCTGTGTGGATGCAGCCATTGATGCAGCCATGAAATGCAACTCTTTTTTTATTTTTTATTTTTTTATTTTTATTTATTTACTTTATTTATTATTTATTTATTTTATTTTTTTTTAAATTCTTCGGATTAAAAAGGACTTCTTTCTAGATGATAATTGTTAAATTCTTGGATTAAAAGACTTCTAGATGATATTGAACCAATCTCGTATCATCATTGGATCAGGCGGGGCATAAAAAACACGCGTCAACACCAAGACTTAATTAATCAAAAACAAGATTCGTTCTTTCTTTGAAAAGAAGCCGTGTTCTTCATCATTGGATGAATGCAACCGAATTTACATTAGTAATTAAGATTGTGAGTTCTACAAGATTAACTGCAACAAGAATCTCAGAATTGTTTTCAAGAGTACTTGAAGGTAAGTTTCTGTTTTCTTGCTTAAATTCCTTTCTTTCTCTCTTCAAGAGTACTTGGCGGTTTAGGGAGTGACGGGTACGTCCGTGATTGCATGATCTTTGCTAGATTCTCCTTGTTGATTTGCAAGAGTACTTGTTAACTAGCTAGGGTCTTATTACTTATAATGACACTTTACGCATGCCTAATGGGCCCAACACTTATAAGGAAGCAAGGTCTGGCATTAATTCCTCAAAATGGCTAGAAGCCATGAAATCAAAAAATGGACTCCATGTACATTAACCAGGTATGGACCTTGGTCGGTCCACCTAAAAGTGTAAAGCCCATTGGGTGCAAGTGGATTTTTAAAAGAAAAACTTACGTGAAAGGAAATGTATAAATGTACAAAGCTAGGCTAGTTGCAAAAGATTACAAGTAAAGGCAAGACATTGACTTTGATGAAACTTTTTCACTAGTAGCTATGCTTAAATCCATTAGGATTTTGCTTACGATTGCTGCATACTATGATTATGAGATTTGGCAAATGGATGTCAAAACTGCATTCTTAAATGGAAATTTAGTTGAGATGTGTGTATGATACAACCTGATGGTTTTGAACCAAAAAAATTTCCTAATAAAGTATGCAAACTGTGAAGGTCCATTTATGGACTTAAGCAAGCTTTGCGGAGTTTGAACATCTTTTTTGATGAAATAATCAAACAGTTTGATTTCATATAAAAAAGTGGATGAACCTTGTGTGTGTAAGACGGTGAGTGGAAGTGGAATTGTAGTTCTTATTTTGTATGTTGATGACATATTAATAATAGAAAATGACATTCCATTACTCCAAGCTATAAAAGTTTGATTATCCAAAAACTCCTTCATGAAGGATTTGGAGAAGTAGCTTATCTACTTGGAATCAAAATCCATAGAGATAGATCCAAAAGGCTACTAGGATTGTCCCAATCCACATACATTGATAAAATGCTAAAATGGTTTAGTATGGAGGAATCTAAAAGAGGATATTTACCTGTATCACATGGAGTACGTCTCTCTCAAAACACATATTCAAAGACATAAGATGAAAGAAGAAGAAGAATGGTAAGAGTTCCATGCTTCTGTAATAGGATTTGTAGTATATATGATGTTACGCACTAGACTAAATGTATCTTATGCATTAAGAATAACGTGTAATGCCCTGATTTTTCTTTGTCTAAAATAATAGTTTTACCGGTCTGTGAATAGGACCACTGGTCTATGAATAATATCATCAGTCCGGGAATAAATATTATTTTGGTCGAATAAAATAATTATTTTGGTCGCGGAAAAATTACTATCTATTTGTCATAATTTTATTTTAATATTTTTTGGAGTATTATTTTTGGAGTATGCATATATGATTTTTATGGGTAGAAAGTAAGTAAGGAATATTTTTGGAGAATTTAGATAATTAGTGAATAGTGAATTATGGTGTTCTATTAAGTTAGGAAATTTGAGAAATTATTTTTAAGGATTAAATTTGAGAATTTTATGGAGATAAATAATATTTTGAAGCAATTTAATTGGAGAAAATTTTTAGCCATTAGATGAGATTATTTTTGACTTAATCTTAGCCATCCAATTATGGGAAAAGACTAAACTACCCTTTATTTGCTTTATAAGTCAACTTCTCAATTATTGAGCAACACTTTTAACACTTTTTCTTTTCTTTCTTTCTTCTCCATGTTAACGCCAACCTCCTTTCTTCTCTCTTTGTTTTTCTTCACTCCTATTCCACTAAATCCAAACCAAATTTTTACACCCAACTTGATTTAAGTTTATTAAATCCCTAGAAATTAAAGCTTGGAGAAGTGATTTTTCTGGTGAATATTTTAAGAAAATTTGGAGATCCTACCTTCGAGCCAAAGGGTTGGAAGAACCTCTACCAGGACTAAAGGCAAATAGAAGCTTCGAAGCTTTAATTTAAGGCTTGCTAAAGCCTTATTTTTTTTAAGGTTATGTGGGTTCATAAATACACTTACCTTAATCAAATTTTTGATTTTGTGGCATTTATCTATCATGTTGTATATTTTGAGATTTTGTATGAAATGATGATTTGTTGAACTTTGGGTTGCAATAACATGCTCTTGGGTGATGTTTGATGAGTATTTAGTAATGTGGTAGAAACCTCTTAAACCTTGTATCGATGTCTTTCATGTTCTTTTCATGGTTAAAGTAAGCTGAAATTTTGGGAAAAGGTGTTATTGGGGTGAGATTAAAGGACTATTTTTCCGATCCTTTCTACTTCACATTTGTTCTGACTCTTCATAAATAGTTGTAAGGTCTCACTTTTTATCTTTCCAATCCATCCTCTTGCTGTCCAATTTTGGATATATATAGCTCAACTTATGGCTAAAACACCCAAACTGAACTTGTTTTATGATGGGCCACATGCATCACTGAAAATTGAGGTGCCATTTTGACCACTATAATTGCACGATTATGTTTCAAGTTCTTCATGAGAGTTTTGTTGCACTGTGTCTTGAGACTTCTCTGGCTTTTGGATTGATTTAATTTGAGTTTTTTTGGTTAAGGAGGACATTCAATAAACATGGACTTGGTTCTGCTTGAATGGAAGTCCCCTGGACTATTGTCCTATGTTCCTAGCTTTCTTGTTTGCTACTGGCAGATTGATCTGGGCTTTGGTCCTTTCATAACAATTTGTAGAAAATTTTGTCTTATCTTCTATGAATCTAATTTCAAATTCAATTTGGAGACATAATAATTCAAGTTTATTTCTTTAAAACCCATCCAAAAGGTCAAGGTTATTTTAATGTTTCTGGAAATTTCCTATGTCTTGAATCATAGGTTTATTTTGGATAAAGGTATGTAAGAAATCAGGTGTGGAGGAAGTTTTCTCTTGATTAATTTGGTAGTTTTTAAAGATTTTATTTGACAAAAAATAAGACAAATTTAAAAGTGCTTATTGTGGGATTATGTTTAAATGGATTATAAATGGGAAACTTGTTGGAAATTTCCGGGAACAAAGTGTGGATTGGTTTAGATATGCATATTAGGGTTCAAATGGATACTTTGGTCCATAAGAGTTAATGTTAGCATGCTTGATTGGAGAAAGGAAATTCTCTCCCCCTTGGTTTTCATTAAGAGGTTCGAACCACCTTAGGGTAGTTAAGGTTTAACTTAATTAATTTTATGTTAAATGTTATATATATAATGACATAAGTAATGTATTATTTTGGAATAAACTTCGTATGTTTAGAAGTTTTTTTAAAAAAAGGATCATTTAAGGTGTATATGCTTTTTGATTTTGAAGAAAGGAAGTAATGATTTATAATGATAAGAAATTACTTATGAATAAATTTTCAATTATGACTTTAAAAAAATTTTAAAAGAAAGGAATTTATGAAAGAAACTTAATTGAATAATTTATGTTTTTATTAATGAGTCACTTAAAGTTCTAAAGCTAAGTTTACATGTATGATTTCATATGATAAGAAATTTTTCTAAAGTTAAGTAATTTTTGTTTAAGTATGAATTTTTCATGAGTTACTGACATTCTAAAGTAAGCCTGACATTATGAAATTTAGAAGACTAAACATAAGACAAGTTTATGAGAAGTGTTTATGAATTAATAATTAAAACAAGGATTTTGGGCTCTAAATGCTTGGTGGTGAATTTGATTGCGTGATTTGATTTTATGTATGAATGAGCAATGCTCGCAGTTGATGCTAAATATGTAAGAAAGCTATGAATCATACTGCTAGGCACGTGGGTGTCTTATGTTAGGGCGGACTGCGCTCTATAAGTTGTGAAAAAGTTGGCGACCTAAAGGCCATTATAAATAAGTTATGAAAACCTATTTTGCCTTCTTTTCTCCTAAAAGTGTATGCGAGCCCTTGGAAAATATTTTTAAGGCACTTAAATGAATGAGATTATATCATTTCAGTAAACCTTAGTTTGGGAAATAAATGATTATGTTATCAAATGATTTTTTAAAGCATGATATTTCGGTACATGGTTTTAAAATAAATAGTATGCTGTATTTGGTATAATAAATGTCCAAGTATGCAATTTATGATTTGGATGAATTAAATTATTTATGTTATTAATTATACGTTTATTTGATATTTCTTCTTTTTGTTATAAAGTAAATGTAATTTTTTGAATGAAAATTTATAACTTTTTAAGTGTGTTGCCAGTGCAACATTGGTAAGTTTGTCATTTATGAAGCTAACCCACTGAGTTTTATACTCAGGCGTGTTGATTTTTATCACGTGCAGGTTTGGAAGTCCGTGGTTGCTACTTGAAGATCAGAAGAATAGCTTCAGAACAGAAGAGACTAAATTTTAGTAGTGGTAGATTAGTTTGACGTACTTTAAGAAATCATGGCATGTATAATTAATTACATTTACATTTTCGAAGATTATGTTATTTGAATTATAACTTAAGCATGTAATGATAAATTAGTTTGGTGTATATATTTGGAGATAAGCATGAGATTTTATTTATGTTTGGATATAAAATATGTTTAAGATCGTTGGCATAATTAAGAACATAAGGACTTGAATAACTATAGAAACCGTTTACTCAGATAAAATAAATACTTTAAAACTTGATTTTATACAAAGTCATATATATGTAGAGAGCTAAGATTATTAATGAGATTTAAATAAATACAGATACAAACATTTAAAGATAAATCATAATTGTGAACTAAAATACTATGATTAATTGGGTTTATATGAATACTTATATAATGCATTATTGCATTAAGAGAGATACACAACAATACTAATTTCTGATGTGGAGGAATCAGACTAAGCTGCATCCACAGGCATACTCTATACAAATACAAATCACAAATTAAATTTAAAAATTATTTATCAATCAACTCAACCAATTTTTAATTGATTATATTTTAATTAAGGGTTGAGGGTTCCTGCACCCTTAGCCTGGGATCCCCAGAACTAAGTCAGAATGTGGAGGGAGAAGAGAAAGATGGCTTCACAAGGGCATTTTTAAAGTAGCAATCTTACTACTTTACTAAAAATTACAATTACAAAATACAATAAATTAATTTATAATAGTGAAATGTAAACTTAACAAGAGTTTCTAAGACTTTCAACTTGAAATCCTTTACATTGAACTGGGAAAGGAGGAGAAGTTTTTGGGAGAGATATCTTACGCCTATAGTTAAAGCTTATATTGAATTTTATGCGATGCCTTCACAAGGGGAAAGGCTCCCTTAAATAAAAATTTTGGAATCTTTACTATTTACTTTTACTGTTGATGAACAGTAGTTTTTGTCGAAGAATCTCTACTGTTTGCTTTTACTGTTGGTACAGTAGTCTTTGTCGGAGAATCTCTACTGTTTGTTTACTATTTGCTTTTACTGTTGGAACAGTAGTCTTTGTCGGAGAATCTCTACTGTTTGTTTACTGTGCAGTAGTCTTTGTCGGAGAATCTCTACTGTTTATTTATTGTGCCAAGTTGACCTTTACTGTTGGCGAGTGGACCTTTACTGCTGCTGAGTGGATCTTTACTGTTGCCGAGTGGACTTTTACTGTTCTGTCACATGAATTTTGGCGTTTTTACTACCCAAAGATTGAAGGAATAAGATTCCTTCTGCCTGTCTATAATGATTCAGAACAAGATGAGGACGATGATGTGTCCTTCTTTTTCTTTTTTACTTTTTCTTTTTTCTTTATTTTTTCTTTCTGCTTTAGCTTTTCTTTTCTTGCTATAGCTTTTGATTTTTTACCTGCTTTACTTTGGATTTTTATGATATCACTGTCATCACTTGCATCACTAGATGAGTTGGATGATGAAGAAGATGAGTATGATGCCCAATTTTTTTGATGAAGATGATGATAATACAATTTTACGTTTGCCTTTATGATGCGTCGTTTTGGAGGATTTACTGGAGGACGAACCTTGGGCTTTACTGGGCTGATTTGAGCTGGTAGAGAGTTGTTCAAACATCTCTTGACAGATCAATTTATATTCTTCTGGTGTTTTAACTGCAGCTAACTGGGCCTGACATTGGGCTTTTTGGATACCGAACTGGGGGTTATCCTGGATAGCTAATGTTTGGGCATAGGTCAGAGCTGGTTTAGATGGGCTGGATAATTTATTGCGGATCCATTGACTAATTTTATGTTCAGTGGTGGAATTCTTGAATGATAGTTGTGGAATTCTTGAAGGAACCCCACCATTTAATTTTATGGCGTCTTACAAGTATGGGAATATGAGTTCCCGGAATATACTGATAGTCCATATACCATTGATATACCTAAGGCAAAAAGAAGGTCATACAATAATACATAAGAGAAGGAATAATTACATAAGAGAGGGAATATGAACTTCTTCAGGTTTAGGTTTATAATGGGCTTTAAAGTACTGGTATAAAGAAATGATATTTGGAGGAATAATTTCCTCAGAAATACCTTTAAATTGCCACCATCTTTTAAACTAATTAGGTATTTTTAAATCAGTACGTATACTTTGATCAAAATATATTAACCATGAATGCGTGGTAGTTGGGTTTTGAAGACCAAAAATTTTGTCCCACGCGTCTTTATAATCAAAGTAATTATATGTCATATTATATTTATGCAAACCTTTAAATTTTATAGGAGTAGATAAAGAAGATACGGGCCAGTCCTTAGGATGAATGACACGTTTTATTTGTATAGAAGAATAAGAAATAATTTTATTTTTATCAAAAGTATGTTTTATCTTTACAGATCCTGTATCTAGTAATATATTATTATAATATGCCTGAGGTTTTGACAAATCAATTGGAACAAAGTACCAATTCTCAGGGTAATAATGTTTAATAATTTGCCAAGGATTGATATTATTATATCCATCCTCAACTTCAATTTCAAAATCATATAAATTTTTAGCAAACCATTTATGTATATTACTAGTATTAGTATATTGGATTTTTGGCAAATCCACAGCCATCAACGGATTTGATAACTCTTTACTGTCTACCGTTTTACTGTCTAACCGTTTGAAGACAGAGTAGCCGTATCATGAGCGGAACGAGTCACTTTAGATTAGCAAGGAGATACCTTGGGTTCCTCTGTGGAAGAAGGAATGCGTATACCCTGCAGTGCTTTAATTTCTTTAGGAAGATTGAGAAGTTTCCTCAATCATTTTTTAAGGTCTTTAAGGAGAAATTTTTATCAAACCATTTATGTATATTACTAGTAGATTTATATTGGATTTTTGGCAAATCCACAGCCATCAACGGATTTGATAACTCTTTATCCTTCTTTCTTCCCATTGTTCTGTAAGAATTCTCTAGTTAGAAAGTCTGGAATATTGTTATCATTACCTTTAATATACTCTATGTCAAATTCAAAAATACTTAAAAGCACTTGCCATCTAGCAAAAATTTGTTTAGAGGCAAGGTTTTGGACATCTTTCTGCAAAACGTCTTTTGCAGATTTACAATCAATACGAAGTAAAAATTTGTAAAAATTTTTGATTTAAAAGATTACCAGATTGAAATTTTATTTATACAAATAACAATACTATACTTAAAATTTCTTTTTTAATAGTAGAGTAATTTAATTGGGTTGGAGTCCAATGCCCTGAAGTGTATTGGATTATCCGTTCTTTACCATTAATCCTTTGTTTTAAAATACCACCATAGCCTATATTAGAAGCATCAGTTTTAACTATTTTAAAAGCATTAGGATTAGGAATATACAAATAAGGAATCGCTTTTACTAAAGATTTAACTTTTTTTACTAGTTGTGTATGCTGATGTGTCCAAGGACCAGCATTTTTACGCAATCTATCATGCAATGGTTTAATCATGCAATTTAAGTTGGGATAGAAATCAATTACATAATTTAAATCAATTACATAATTTAAACAACCAAGAAAACGTTGTAATTGGGGTTTATTAGTAATTTCATCAGGAAATTTTTCACCAAAAACAAGTGCTCGTTCTATAGGTTGAATCTTACCTTGTTCAATATAATGGCCTAAAAATCTAATTTTTGTTTTAAACAATTCCATTTTAGATTTACTGAGTGCTAAACCATTTTGTTGTATAACCATACAAAATGTTTTTAGGTGTTTAAAATGATGTTCAAGTGTTTGACTAAATATTAAGACATCATCAATATAGACTATACAGAATTGAGAGCAGGGATTAAAAATGTCATTCATAATTCTTTGGAATTCGGACGGAGCATTTTTTAATCCGAAAGGCATTACATTCCATTCATATTGACCAAATGGAACTGTGAATGCTGTTTTATATCTATCTTTAGGGTCAATTTGAATCTGCCAATAGCCAGATTTCTGCCCAATAGCCAGATCTTTCATTGCCAATAGCCAGATTTCATATCAAATTTACTAAAAATATTTGCATTGTATAATTTTTTTAAAAGATCTTTTTTATTGGGAATTGGGTATCTTATCCATTTTAAAGCTGTATTTAATGGTTTATAATTTATGACCAATCTAGGTACTCCACGTTCTATTTCTGCATTTTTATTGACATAGAAAGCAGCACAAGACCATGGGCTTCTAGATTTACTAATTAGCTTTTTATTTTCTAAGTCTTGAATTTCTTTTTTACAATGCTCTATTAATTCAGGGTTCATTTGAATTGGTCTAGCTTTAGTTTTAATAGTTTTTTCATCAAAATCTTTTTCATACCTTTTTCATATGGTAAATCTACTATGTGTTGTTTACGATCCCAAAAAACATGTGGATGATCAGCACATAGTTCCTTTTCCATATATTCTTTTAATGTTGTGATTTTATCTTGTATTTCTTTAGTCTCTAATTGTTGTTTAATTTTGTTTAAACACATATTATTTCTTGTATCTTTGAAATCTTCTTCTCTAGATTTAATTAAAGAATTGATCTCTAATATTTTAATTGAATGAGCTTTTAAGAGATTTAATTACTTCTTCTTAGGTTTTTCAGTGAATTCTAACTTAACTGTACTATTTCTTATTTTAAATTTAATACAATCCTCTTTAACTGAATATGGTGTTATTAGTGGTGTTATTAGGTTTATAAATGGAGTGCCTAATATTACCATATAATTTATTTGAGAAGATAATAAAAATACTGTGTTGATTTCTAATCCTCGATTTACTATTAATGCATCCGTTTTACCTATGATTTCAAGTTTAGATTTATTGGCTGTACTTAATTTTTCATTAGTTTTTAACCAATATCTTTTAGGAACTAGATCAGATTTTATACAGTTTAAATCTGCACCTGTGTCAAAGAGTGCAATTGCATCTATCACAAAATCCTTTATTTGAATGTTTATTTTTACTAAATATTTTCGTGAAGTAATTTCTTGTAATAGATTGAGAAAATTACAATCTACATCTTCATCTAATTCATTTATTTGTCCATTTAAATTATTATCTGATTCGTCTTCTTCTGAGGAAGAACTGGAAATAAGTTGGGATTCTAGTATTTTTATTTTTTTAGAATTTTGTTGAAGTTGGGTTTTTAATTCTTTTACTTTTTTTAGCGCCTTAATTTCTTTTATATAATTCTTTAGTAGATTCATCCGCATTTACCTTTTGAGGTTTATTTTTATTTAAAATGGTAGTTAAATCATAAGTATTAGACTGAATTCTAGGAGTAATATCTTTTACTTCATTGTCGTCTTCAAAACTTTTTATTAGTTTTTTAAGAAGTTTAGCTTTAGTTTCTTGATCTTCAATACCATTGACTACTGTTAATAAATTACTTTGATCTTTAGATAACATGTTTAAAGAATATTTTGATGAACTGGAAGAACTTGTATTAGTTCCTAATTCATCAATTTGATTTTCACTTTCATTAATCTCAGATTCCGAGGAATCCGAATCAATATATAATTCATAAATTTTATTTAGAACATTATCTTCTAAATTTAATTCATGTAATCTTTTATTAAATTTACAAAATTTTATTAAATTTACAAAATTTAGATGTATGTCCTTTTTTACCACAATTGTAACAAGTCAAATTTTTATAAGAATTTTTAGTTGTAGATTTAGAAGGTTTTGTATAATTAATCTGTTAAAGGACCGTTTAACAGATCTGAATCTTATAAAAGGAATAAATTTAAACGAAGTAAATGCTATGATGAAATTATTTCTTACCCTTAATGCTATGATGAAATTATTTAATATTCAAACTTTTAAAGATCAAACATTATACAAATTAATTTATTAAACAAATAAATTTATAACAAGTACTGTTCAATTTATATTTTAATTGTTCTTTTGAAGTTTAAATTCATGACATATTTGTATCCTTCCTTTTGAATTATACTAATTAATTGTCCATAGGTTAAACTTACTATAAGGTATAGGTGACCATGTTGTTGTTTAATTTATGATTTTAACCTTTCTTCCCAAGAAAATACGGCCTAACCCAGGCTAAAAACTTTTCTTTCCAACAAGTTGTTGTTGGAGTTCATCACAAATATGTTTCTACACTCAAAGTGAGAAAAGTCGTTTTATAATTTTGAAAATCACCTAAGTTTTTACATTTTAAATTACTAAGTAATTCTGCATTTTTATCTTTTAAGTGTGATAGATCTCCTATAAAATGAAGTGAAATAGTGAGAATTAAGGTTGCAACAGCATCCTGAATAGGTTCACCATGTTCATCATAAATAGGTTCATCTTCCTCATTTACTTGAATTGAATTTAAAATGTCTAACTGGTCTTTTTCAGTGAGATGATAATCCCACCATCCTTTAAGTTGGCCGGTAAATCTAGCAATTAAGATTTCTGCTATAGCCTTATCAGAAATGATTGCTGTGTTTTATAAGCATTTGCAGCCATTGTGTCATTTTGCTGCAAAACCACTTAAGATATCTTTATTCACTTAAACATCTATTTCCATTCATAGTTGTTTGAAAGCATTATATTTAAATTGAGATATAGTATTTAGGTTATCAATTATCCCTTATAGAAAGAGCACTTGTTTTTGGTGAAAAATTTCTCTATGATGATTTATAGGATTGATTTCAAATTGTTTCTGAGTCAGGTTCACTAACATCAGAATTGGTGTTTTCTTCTATCATATTTATGTTTCTTGAAGGGGAGGTGTCCTGAACTACGTGTTGGGTATTTTCTAAACACACTTCAATTTTGCTTAATTGATCTTTTAATTTGTTTACAAATTCTTTTTTACTTGACTGCGAAATTTGGTAAGGTTTAAACATGTGAGATTTTACTATTTCTTTACCTTTTATATTTTTCATAACTAAAGGTTTATTTTCTAGCATATGTTCTATGCGTTTTAATTGTGAGTTTAAACAAATTAAACTTGCATTACTAAAGTTATTCTGTTCAATTATCTTACTATTTGTATCATTCATTATCCGCAGCAAACTTTTATATGGTGCACAGATAATTTCATGGATCTTTGATGTTTAATTTACTAATTGTTTTAGCAGGAAAATCACTTTTTATGGTTGTTCATTTTACTATCCATTAGGTCTTTATCTCTAATTGTTATAGGGTTTAATTCTTTTTAGACTTTATTTTCTTTAAATTAATATTACTAGCCAATCAAAGAAATTAAATTTTAGTTTGATTATTTATTTTATATTTCGTAAATATCATATTTTAATTTCTTCCAAAAATGTATATTATTAATATCTTTTTCATTCGAAGTAAAAAATTTTTAGTTTTAATATTTCTTTTACTTAAACTTTCTCAATTTATCTATTACTAAGAACATTTTAATTCTCTGTTATATCACTAACATTTTCAGTGATAGCTGAAGCTGTTGGTGATTCAGGTGAATTGGACTAAAGATTGACTGTTGATTACATAATATCTATAGGATTATAACTGCCTGTGGTATAGAATACATAATCAACACCTTTTCCATTTTACTTTGGAAATATCTGAAGTGAATATCTGGGTTTTACTATGGTATTGAAATAATTTTGGTTTAGATTCATTATCTTTGTTATTTAGCATAAATCACAAGAAGGTATTGGTAGAACTAGGTTTATTCATTTTCCATCTGTTGAACAGAGGAAGCATGACCCTGTATACTCATATTTGACTTGCGATTAAATTATTAAAGTACTTTACCATCTTCAAAATTGTTCAATTTTTTTGGGCCAGAATTTACGTTTGGTTTTACTGGTTCAAGGAATTGAATAGGAGGAGGTACTACCCCCTTCCAAAATCCATTCATTCTGGGAAGTGTGGTTATCCTTCAACTGAATTGTTTTAGGAATTACCGTATGGTTTTATTAAATCTGTTTGCAAAAATCTTTTTCACCAATTTTAAAAGGTTGTAACTTATAATTTAGGTTCAAAAGTGAATTCATTGCTTTTTAATGAATTTATATATTTAAAGCTATAGAATTGATCATTGCTTCATTTTTAATTATGAGTTTTAATTTCCAAAACATACTTTTCTTAGAATATTTTAAAATCATTTAATGAGACCAGTCATATCTGGATAGGGACCTCAAAGGAGATCGGTCCTCACTTAGCTGTCTCAACTTGATCCTAATAAAGAATTCTTGAAAATTTAAAAAAATCTTAGCAGCATCTCTTACTACTGCAAGAATACTAGTATTTAATCCTTCTCTGGTTAAGGGCTTTATTCCAACTTGAATTAATCCTATATGAATATATTTATATTTTTTATTTTTATGATGTTGCAAAGTTTTGGAAGACAAAAGAGTTATACGTTCAAAAGGTTTACTTAATTGGAAATCTCTTTCTTCAGTTTTAATAATATAATCAGTTTTAAATAAATTAAATTTAGAGATTTTATCAATTTGTTCTTTATCAACTTTAGAAATTTCCCATTCATCAATAGCTTTACTAAAATCTTGTAAAATTAATTCATTTCTATTTATTACCCTTTTAATTTCTGAGTTATCGAGTTATCTGAGTCTTCAGATTTATTACTACTAGCCGATCTACATAAGAAAGGATCCATTTTATTATATACCAAAAGCTTTAATGACTACTTGGTTATACCCTCCTGGTTATACCCTTTCGATGCCACTCACATGGGTCTTACTCACGGGTTCAGTAGGAATGGGTTCAGTAGGTTCAGTAGGCAAAGTCAAAACCGCTTAAGATATATACTAAAACGAAGTCTTTATATGTATACAGATAGTAGATCTAAATCCTTAGGCTCTGATACCAACAAAAGAGAATAAATATATATATATATATATTTTATCTTCATCCAAACAATCCATTAGTGCAAGAGATAGTCGATCCGATTGACAATGTATTTGGCGATGAAGCGGTGCCAAAATTGAAAACCATACTAGATTGGACAAAATCAACAATTTATAAGCTGCAATCAATGGTGTTATGGAATAACCATTTTTTCCTTCTTTTAGAGCCCATTCGTTTTTCCTTCTTGTAGGCATGTTCGTTTTTTTTTCTTTTAGGTTTGTTTGGTAATACTAGTTGTTAGCGGTTTTACTGAGCTGTTTTAATAACTGTTAGCTATTAGATATTAGTTGTTAGCTGTTTATATAACTGTTTACAGTAAAAGTGATCCGTAAAAAATATAGTAAAAGTGATCGGTAAAAAATAAATATTGGTTGTTAACTGTTTGGAATAAAAGTGTTCAGTAAAATATAGTTGCTTAATTAGCTGTTATTTTAAAATGATAAAAAGGGACATTTAAATATTGAGTTATAATTTTAACTTATAACTATATAAGTGAACTCATTATAAAAAAGAATGTCAATGTATAGTGTATAGTCTAACTATATAAGTTTAAATCATTATCATTTCTAGAATGATAATACAATTTCCTCACATATTCCTCTACTAATTCATTATTAAATTATTTTGTTAAATTTTTATGTAAAATGATGTAATTTTTTAACTTAATTGCAGACTTGCAATACCATAATAAAAGACTTTAAACTAATGTTAATATAAATTAATTAAAGATAATATAAGTTAATTAAGTATAAGGATAAGGATAATATAAGTTAATTAATAACATAATTGTCAAAAAAAATTTTAATCAAAAAATGGAAACGCTAAACGTTAAATGGATAACCTAGCTTATTCACTAACAATTATTTTATATATACTATTTTACTGAACGATGTAATTTACAAAAACAGTATTTTGACACAGTTAAAATTTTAAATTTTGCTTTAAACGCTGCTGCCAAATAAAGTCCTACGCAAGGTAGAAGTAGGAACGTTAAAGAGGCCAAGTTATGGTACCATGTTTATAATATTTTATTTTAAAGTTCTAGTTTCACTTAAGGATAAGGTGTTAATAAATCTATATTTTAAAATGAAAAAATCAGGATACAAAGGCCAAATGGAATAATTTTACAAGAAATTACATATTTGAGGTTATTTTTGTTGATTTATCCAAGTAAAACCGAGAGTTTTTACTTTTTACTTTATTTTTTTCCTTTTGACGTAAAAACAACAGTAAATTTTCCATTCTTCAACCATTTAATTGCTTTTTTTTTTTTTTTTTTTCATTTTAATTGCTTTTTTTTTTTTTTTTTTCTTCTCTCTCTCTCTTTTTAACAAAACTTAATTCCATTATTTCTTTTTTTTTTTTTTTTTTCTCTCTCTCTCTCTTTGTTAACAAAACTAATTCATTATTTCGGCGCCCATTATTTTATCTCCATAGCTCCAAACATTGCTTCCGCAGGGAAGCTTCTTTTATTTCCATCACCAAAAACCACACTTTGATTTTGGCATTTTATCAAATACCTATGTTGGCTTCCATATCTGCCTCCATATATGTAAAAGCTACCAAGAAAAGCGTCTTCCTCTTAGACAGATGCCTTGCTTTTTCACAAATCAAGCAAATCCAGTCCCATCTCACAGTTTCAGGCACCCTCAAGGACCCCTATGCCGCTGCCAAAATCATCTCTTTTTGTGCAGTCTCCAGGGCCGGAAATCTCTCTCACGCTTACCAACTTTTTCTTCGCCTTCAATTTCGATCTACCTTCATTTGGAACACCATGATCAGAGCTTTTGCTGAAGCAACTGAACCCAGCAGAGCTATTGCTTTGTATAAGCATATGCTTCGAAGCAATTTCTTGCCTAATAACTATACTTTCTCTTTCCTTTTCAAAGCGTGCACTGACTTGAATGATTTTTTCTTGGCTTTAGCTTGCCATGGCCAAGCCATCAAATTGGGCTGGGAGTCCTATGACTTTGTTCAAAATGGGTTGATTCATTTATTTGCAACTTTTGGTTTCATGGATCATGCTTGTCAATTGTTTGATGCGAGTTCTAATAGAGATGTTATTACATGGACTGCTTTGATTAATGGGTTTTTGAAATCTGGGCAAGTTATGGTTGCATGCGGACTGTTTGATAAAATGCCTGAGAAGAATTCTGTTTCTTGGAGTGCGATGATCACTGGGTATGTACGAGTTGGATTGTTTAAAGAGGCTCTTGCGCTTTTTAATGCTATGCAGATATCTGGGTTTCGGCCAAATCATGCTGGCATTGTTGGTGCAATTACTGCTTGTGCTTTTCTTGGTGATTTGTATGAAGGAAGGTGGATACATGCTTACATTACTAAAAATAGAATTGAATTGGATAGAATACTTGGCTCTGCGCTCATTGACATGTATGCAAAGTCTGGACGTATCGACCTTGCTTTTTGCATATTTGATCAATTGCCAAAAAGAGATGTCTACGTTTATACTTGTTTGATATCAGGTTTAGCAAATCATGGTGAGAGTGCAGCTGCTATTGAGTTGTTTGAAAGGATGCAGAATGAAGGAGTTGTACCAAATGATGTTACGTTTGTAAGTGTGTTAAATGCTTGCAGCCGAATGGGCCTGATGGATGAAGGATTGAGAATATTTGAAAACATGAGTAAGATATATGGTATTGAGCCACAAGTTCAGCACTATGGATGTCTGGTTGATATCTTGGGAAAAGCTGGCAAGTTAGAAGAGGCAAAGAAAGTCGTAAGAGAAATGCCAATGGAGCCAGATTCTTATGTTTTAGGTGCATTACTCAATGCATGTAGGGTTCATGGTGATGTTGAGTTAGGTAAAGAAACAGTTGATAACTTGGTTCGGTTGAATCTGGACCATGGTGGGGTACATGTTCTTCTTTCAAACATGTATGCCTCTGCTAACAAATGGGGTGATGTTGCAAGGGTAAGGAAAGGAATGGAAGATAAAAAAGTAAGAAAGGTGCCAGGTTGCAGTCTAATTGAAGCAGATGGAGGATAAGGTGCATTGTGCTTTGGATAGATCTTTCCATGTACTTATGGGAATATCATGTTGTTGTGATTGGAATTAGCGAGCAATTAAAAAGCTGTGTTGATGATAATATGACATTGGAGTATGTTCAGGTTGTTATGTCCGATCGCTATGCATCAAAGAAATGAGGGTTTGCCTTGTTGGCGAAACATCAAGATCATTGCTTGCTTTAACATGGTGCAACTTAAGGTGATAAGCACTTTGGTTTAGAAAACTGAACATCCCTGTAAATCTAATACCTTGCATAGTTTTCTTGAAAAAACTGATGTCGTGGTTTTGTGGTTGACTGCTGCACATTTTTTTTTTAATTAATAACATTTCAATGGTCAAATTATTTTGCTTGAAGTTGTGCACTTTAGTAATTACTGCATATTGGTGGTTGAATAACATTGTATATGTCGGTGGTATCCCAATTAACATCCTTTTGGTATCATAGGAAATGTAGTAAAGAATGTGTGGATACTAAACGTTTAGCGACCCGACACCTGAGTTATAGAAGCAGTGGCATTGGATGTGGACCTGTCCCCATGGATGACCACCTTTTCTTCAGATTCAATAAAGGGAGGCCTAGTTGGTGGCCTGTGCTCCATTGAACCAGTACTTTTGAGCAGAACAACCACTTCTGACATTGTTGGTCTCAAAGCATGTGAAGCTTGAGTGCACATCAAGGCAATCTCTATGATTTTCTTCACTTCTTCTGCTTCATATTCATCTGGGCCTAAGCTTTCATCGACTAATTCCAGGTGTGTTCCATTCTCATATAGTTTCCATGCCTGTTTTAGGTCATAAAGAAATGTAAGACAGAAACAATTTCTAATTAAACAAGTTTAAATTTGAAGTAGAAGTTGAAAAATTGGAGAACATATAAATTTATGTCCAGCCTTGTTAGTACTCACTCGTTTGAGAAGGTAATCAGAGCCAGGGTCGGCTTTCATCTCACTACTCTTTTTGCCACTAATGATTTCTAGGACAACTACCCCATAGCTGTAGGTATCCACCTTTTCTGATAATTATCCATGGATTGCATACTCAGGTGCTGTATATCCCCTGATTCATCAGTATTAATCACTATCAGAAGAGAAAACAAAGCACTAAGTCCATTTTTTATGTAGTCATACATAATGATACTTGAACGAGTTAGAATTGAAGCAGAGTCGCTTATGACGGGGAAAGCTCTCTCCCCTTTTCTAAATGAGCAATGCTAGGTCTAGACAACATCTATGCTATGATGCCATAGATGCTGTCACATATTCCCTTGGGACTTGTATTGATGCTGAGTTCACACATGCGAGTCTAAACACAGTACGTATTGTGTGTGCATAGTAGAGCTGTTGAAGTGTTTTAATGCAACATTAAGTCTTAACTTACAATGTGCCAGCGAATCTGGTGCTTAGATGACTTTTATCTTCAGGCAGAAGTCTTGCCAACCCAAAATCTGCTATTTTTGGCTGGAAATCATCATCCAGAAGAATATTGTTGGGTTTTATGTCACGGTGTATAATGCATACATGAAACTGTTCATGCAGATAAGCAAGACCCTGAGCTGTCCCAAGGATTATATCAAATCTTTGTTTCCAAACCAGAGATCCTTTTCTTTTACCTGTTCTCAAACAAAATAAATAAATTATATGAAGCAATTTTAAATGTCATTCTTTGCCCCAATTAAAAGTTCTAATAGTCCTGTTCTCAAACAAAATAAATAAATTATATGAAGCAATTTTAAATGTCATTCTTTGCCCCAATTAAAAGTTCTAATAGTTAGATGATTTTGATAATTATGACATTTCAACATCTTGAATCTCTAAATCCCACTGTTCCATATAACCAAGAGCAAGTAGGAAGCTATATGATTCTGCTGCTGTAATTGACTGGAGCTAACTTGAGTATCACAGTGATAGAACTTAGTTTGTTTACACGTGATTCAAATTTGGGCTGAGTTCTCGATTTTATACAATATATTGAAATGTAAAATATATAATACATAAGAAGACCTGGAGGCTATAAATGTGCAAAAGGAAAAATGTGTACTTACATAAAAAAAAAAGGAAACTTTTGACATCTACAAAAAGAAAAAAAAAAAAAAAAAAAAAAAAAAAAAAAAAAAGTGGGTACTTCCATAAAAAAGAAATGTGTACTGTTCATAAAAAAGAAGCGGTCATTTTTGGAGCAATGTACAAAAACTGAAACGTTATAATAAATAAACTGAAGAAGAGCCTGGAGGCTATAACTTTAACAAATTTTCTCTTTTTGGAACCAGAGCGCCAACGCCTGCGCCGTATCTGTTTGATTGTATATATAAATAAACTAAGAAGACCTGGAGGCTATAACTTTACAAATTTTCTCTTTTTTGGAA
>NW_023590991.1:2454379-2534224 GCF_014843425.1 Jatropha curcas
CCCTTCATCATCACCCTCAAAAAATTCCAATTAACCTTATAAGCTTTGTTAATATCAATCTTAAGAGCTACTCTACCCTCTCACCCTGAAGTCTGCCTCTTCATATTATGAATTTTCGAATGTAATCAAAATATTATCCTGAATAAGCCTACCCTAAACAAAATATTATCCTGAATAAGCCTACCCTAAACAAAATATGAATTTTCGAATGTAATCAAAATATTATCTGACACCAGTAACACATAACATAATCCACTCAATCCATTTCATATAGAACCCCATTCCCTTCATCATCACCCTCAAAAAATTCCAATTAACCTTATAAGCTTTGTTAATATCAATCTTAAGAGCTACTCTACCCTCTCACCCTGAAGTCTGCCTCTTCATATTATGAATTTTCGAATGTAATCAAAATATTACTCTACCCTCTCACCCTGAAGTCTGCCTCTTCATATTATGAATTTTCGAATGTAATCAAAATATTATCCTGAATAAGCCTACCCTAAACAAAAGCTGACTGACTACCCGAAATAAGGTGGGGAAGAACAAATTTAAGTCTATTGGTGAGAACTTTAGAGATTATCTTATATAATACATTACACAAAGCTATGGGTCTATCATCTTTCAAATTCTCAGGATTATTAATTTTTAGAATTAGGAAAACAAGAGTATCATTCAAGGAATTCAAAAAAATACCTTGCCACAGCCACTCATTGATTTCCCTCACCACATCAAGCCCAATAATATGCCATTATTTCTAAAAAACACATAGCATTTAGTTCGTCCGGTTCTAGTGACTTGTTTGGATGCATACTGGACACAGCTTCCTTCAGTTCATCACACGAAAAGTTCAAGCCTAAAGCTTCATTCTCTTCCAAAGTAACCTTATTATGAATAAGGTATGTTACCCGACTTGGATCAGCTTCCGCTTTTGAAAAAAGATTAGAAAAGTAGTCAAGGATTACTTTGTGAATTGCTCCCTCATTCTCGACCCACTACCCATCTTGTAACCTCAGACCACGGATCCTATTAGTCACACTACAACCCTTAATGCATGCATGAAAGTACTTTGTATTTTTATCACCATGAAGGAGTTACTGTGTTTTAGCTATTGTTTCAACTGAATTTCTTCCAATTCTAGAATGTTATTCCGTTCCACTTTAAGGCAATCAATTTTTGTTTTCGAAACCTGCTCATAGCGTTCATCCAAAAGCTGCTTAATCAGATTCTTTCGTGAGTGCAAAGCTCTATTCCTGTCTCGACTCCATCTCTAAATCTCTTCTACACAGTTCCATTTTTTATCCATACCAGACCCATGAAATTCGATTGCCGTCCTCTTTGAATGGCCTACTCAAAAGCTACTTCAAGAACCCAAGAATTATCAAACCTGAAAATTCTAGTCCCCCAAAATTGTTTTTCTACAACCGAATCATATAGCATCGGATGATGATCTGATACTGGCATTGGCAGGCAGGAAGTGTGGCCATCATAAAATAGATTGCACCATTCTGAGTTAGCAAAAGCCTGGTCCAGTTTTTCTTTGATACTAACGCAACCTTCTCATTGCTGCTCCCACGTAAATTCATAACCCAACCAAGGTGTTTCAACCAACCAACAGTCAATGATTGCCTCTCTAAAGCCCTGCAATAAATACAGCGGTTGTTCCAACCCCTTTGCTTTTCTTTAGCTCTAAAAATATCATTAAAATCGCCCAAACAAAATCTAAGGGTTGTCATCTCAAGCAGCTAGAGCCCGAAGAAGGTTTCACGACACTCTCCTACGATTTTGCTCTGGACATCCATAATACCCAGTAACACAAACTACCCAATCCTCCACCAACACATGGCAATTAATAAAACATTTTGAGTAACCCATTACCTGTAGCTTCATATCATTGTTCCAAAACACACAAAGTCCCCCACCCCTGCCAATCCTACAAACCTCACTGATCTTGCTTTCTTGAACCCAAGTCTCCAACAAAAACACTACATCCAGCTTATAGTTCAAGATAATCTCCTTGAGCATTCAAACTGTTTGAGGGTTGCCAATCCCTAAACAGTTTCATCTTAGAAGTCTCATTTCTTCCGACTGTTCTGCTTCACAGGAGTAGCCGATATAGAATTTATAATAACTTCAGTTTAATCCTTGTTATGAGAAAAATTTGAAGATTGTAAAAGCACACTTCCTAGGTCTTTTTTTCCTATCCTCTTTATTAACGAAGGGTTCATTCTCATAAGTAATGAGTATTTCTCTTCCTAGTCCTAGATTCATAATGTCTAAATCCATCATCCCTTCTCTCCCCATATCATTAAACCCTACTAAATCTCCCTTCATATAAAAGCTTTCCCTAAATTCCCTATGCTTGTTATTGGGTGCAAAGAAAAGACTACTCCTTTACAAACCCTCCTCCCTCGCCTCTTGTCTCTCCTTCCCTTCCTCCCTTAACCATCCACTCACCGATTGACTCTCCCCCCTTGTTGGAACTCTAATTCTGTCATCCCATTCAAATTGCAGCTCTTCTTTCTTTTTCAATAACCTTATTTCATAAAAGTTATCATTGTCCTAATTTACCGTACAAAAAACAAAAGATGTATAGTTTCTCATAACAAAACTGTACAAAGAAAGCATCCCTCGATCGAATTATAAGTTTCTTACGTCGACGTAGTGGCAGCCTTGTGTCCAAAGAAACTCGAATCCGTATGAAGTTGGGATTAGAATTCACAAGTATTAATGCAATCATGCTCCTTAAACTTACCAATAAATTCCCTAACAGTTTCGCCATTGATTATGACATAAGTCCCTTAGGCAGGTCATGGACTGCACCAAGAAGCCAACAAAAAGCAACGGGATGTGCATTGGATCTTCTCCTTCTTGCATGTGATGCCAAATCAATAAGTTTCTATTAAAGCTCCAAGGAGAGCCATTCATGACCCGCTTAATATCGACTTCATTGTGAAAATGATAAAGATACCTATTTGCACCTAGATCAATAATGGTAACACCCCCTAAGGGATGCTAGAGACCAAGAAAAAGGTTTTGCATTGCTGCAAACGAAACAAGGCTCATAATAAGGAACATGCCCACTAAACAGAAAGCATACTCTGGTTCCTGCTCTACTACATCCGTTCTAACCTGAAAACCTTCATCTTTCTCATCTCTAATAGACAAAGACAAGATTCCATCCTCCATCGTACCAAAAATCAACACAAAACAATGGTGAAAGTTTGAGAATATCAATCAAAACGTGCCTTAGGGCAAATAAAGACCAGAGCAGTTAGGGTTTATTTTTAAACCACGGAAAGTAATGTTATTAGAAATGATATTAGTTAATCACAACAATGCTCTTCCCTTTCTTCTAACTCTCCCCATTTCTCTCTTCTTTTTCAACCTCCTAGTTTTGCATTCTCTCTATCTCCTCATCTATTTCTTTCCCCTTTTTGTCTATGTCTCTATTTGTGCCTTTTCTTACTAGACTAATAGGCTCACGGTGCGTTAAGCCACACTACCCGTCGTACGCCCAAAAAGACATTTTGATAGACGCAGACCTAACAAGTACCAACCTATTTTAGGCTGAACAATAAAATAAAAAGTAAATGAAAAAGGTAGCGCATTGTAAGTGGAGTGGTGAACAAGGTAGAGGAGATATGGATTAACATGTAATTCAATTGATTTAGTTTGAATATCTAAAAAATTGAAATAATTGAATATTTTTTTTGAAAGGGTTGAATGAAATTTAATGTTATCTAAAACTGAACCTAAATTCTAGAAAATCAAGAGTAATTAATCCAATAACACAAATATATATACATATAAGGACAAGAAGAAAGATATCGTGGTGGATAACTATTATGTCTTAGTGGAATGAGCTAGTCAATTTAGTGATCATGCTGCAATTAGATTTTCTTTTGGCAGATTTTCTAAAATGATGAAGAACCTTATGTTATGTTTATAGGAAAATACTTTTCAACACTTGGTACACTATTTATAGGCTTAATATATTGTTTCACCTTGAACTTTAAGTTTAGTTTCAATTTCACTCCAATTTGACATATATGTTAATTTCACCTTGAACTTTAACTTTTTGTTACAATTTCACTCTAATATAACATTTATCCCAATTTTACCCTAAACTTTGATCTTTTGTTGCAATAGCACCCTAAATTATAATTATGACTTAAATTGTAAATAAAAAATGGATTCACTTTTGACCCTGGGTTTGGGTTAACTTAATACATTTGTGTGAGTGAAGAAATTTGGGTTAATAGTAAAAATAATCTCTATTATTATTTTAAATATTTTTAAATTATTTTTTAAATGATATTAAGTAATATTTAAAAATTAATTATTTGATACATGAACAACTTTTTTTAAAAAAATTAGAATATAATTATATCTTATATCTATTTTGATAAAAAAATATTACAATTTTGTAATAGTTTATGAGTCAAATAAATTGATAATAGCTTTGTTTTTAAATTTTATAATTATTTCAAAATTTATATTAAAATCAAACTATAATAATAATAGTTTATGAGTCAAAAAATTGGATAATAGGCTTTGGTTTAGAATTTATAAAGTATTTCAAAAATTATAGTAAAATCAAACTATAAAAAATATATAATAATAATTATATTCTAATTTTTTAAAAAGATTTCATGTATTAAATAATTAAGTTTTAAATATTATTTATTATCAATTAAAGAAAAAATTTAAAATATTAAAAATAATAATAGAGATTGTCTTTACTATTAATCTAAACTCTCTCATTCACACAAATATATTAAGTTAATCCAAGCTCCTTGTCAAAAGTGAACCAATTTTTTATTTACAATTTAAGTTCTAATAATAATTTAGAGTGCTATTGCAACAAAAAGTTAAAGTTTAGGCTGAGATTTGAGTGAAATACAACAAAAGCTAAAGTTCACGGTGAAATTGACATAAAGCTTAAATTGGAGTGAAATTGCAACAAAACCTAAATTTAGGGCGAAATAATATATTAAACCATACTTATATATCAAATCAATAATTGATTACCATATTAATCATATTTATGTAATCCATCATCATATTGAATACGGACCATCTCTTTCTTATCTCAATTAGTAAATAAATGACAAGATTAAGATTGATATATGCTAATTATAGAATAATATATCTATTTGACCTATTTAAAGTCATTATTTCTTTTTCATATATCAGAATTTTAAAATAATTGTAGAATTTTAAAATCTCCTTATTGCTACTCTCTAAAAAAGAAAAGAAAAGAAAAGAAAAGAATAAAAAAAATCCTCTAATTGCTTACTAGTATCCTCATTAATTCAATTGCAAATTGAACTCTGGTAGTTGAGAAGTTTGTTGGAAGTATTTGTTAGGGTTCAATTAATTAATATTTTAGCATACTATTTGAATCAGTTCAGCTCTTACTTAAAAAAAAACCAATAATGCTATTTGTTTTTGGACATATTCCCATATATTAAAATCTCCTTTCTTCAATACTTAAAAAAATATCTTAAAGAAAATAAATTAGTATTATTAACTTAATTATGATAAAGATGAAAATATTTAGAAATAATTGTGAGAATTTAAATACGATGCTATATATGTAAAAACACCCATATTTTGAGTAGTAAATCTTAACATATATATTCATGTTGTGAAGTTAGTGATATAAAACAATTTACAGCAACTCAAGAACAATTTGAGAATTTTATTAGTTTATGTTGAATCATGTTGGTTCATTGACTGAACAAAATTATGGAACACAAGCATTAATTAGGCTTAAGTATAAAATTTATACTTATTTTTATCTGTCCTGTTTATATTGTTTAATCCAAAATTATTTGTCAGATAATGAGCATTAATTTTTTTTTTCAATTTTACCCTTACCTACCAAACACAATACTATTTCCTAGATTTTTTATTTTTTTAACTGATCTTATCATAAAAACCCTAAATACAGATAAAAGTGGAGGAAGGGAGTCTTAAACAGTTAATTTTGTTTGGATCATTTGTGTGTTGAGTTCATTTTAAAGATTATGAAGTTACAAGCCAAACTTCTACATAGAACCAAATTCTACATTAAGAACCCAAATTCACATTTACTATCATGAAAAACAAAGATGTTAAATAATTGAAAAAAAAAAAAAAAAAAAAAAAAAAAAAAAGGTACCTGAGAAAAGCAGCCATCGTAACAAACACGTCCGCCGATTGGCTGGAAACAGTTGCGAACTTCATAGAGAAGCGCTCAGAAAACAGAAACAAGCAATACATTCGGCGGTGGACATGTAATCTCTACACTGCACCATTGCATACACAACGGGGCCTTCAAGTTGGTTCGCGACGGCGAAATGGTTTCCAGCGTTGAGCTGCGACCTAAGATTCCTGAAGGTGTCGTTGAGATTGGAATTGAACTCCGATAAACTGGTGGAGACGTTCTCCTTGCTGCAACCTTCGTATACAAGTTTAATTCCTGAGTCTGAAACTAAAGTTTAATTCCTGAGTCTGAAACTACGAATTTGAATTCCATAAACGAGCTCCATGTTATTGCTAATAATAATGTAAAGATAATATTATTATTGCAGGTTTTTGACTTCATTTTTATCTTTCTTCTTATTTTGTTCTTCCTAAGGGATTTTCTTTCTTTTACAAGGAAAGAATGAGATCGTGAACCCACACATTTTTTAGTTGGATATATAAACAGCTTTTTTCTTTTTGTTCTTGTAATAATAGTTTGATTTTTCTTCTTTGACAATTTCAAATGGGAGAGTTCTAATAATTTTTTTAAGCTTAAAATGTAAGATTTAGGTTTTCTTTAATTGTGTTTTATGCAATTGTAACTAATTTTACTTACAAGTTAAACTGAATCTTAATTAATTATTGATTTTATGAAGGGAAAATTATAATCGTACCTATATATTTTTGCAGAACAAAAAATTATTTTTATATTTTTAAAAATAGATTGCTATACCCTTATATTTTCAATCTGTTACACTCTATACCCCTTCGTTCATTTTTTCCAATCTCAAACGTTAAATTATTATGAAATAACATCAATCACTCTAATTAAAAGTTACAATCTGCAGCTCCACTCCTCTTCAGTGATTCAATACTGTAGATAAGTTCTAAATAATTTCTTTCTCCTTTTAATCATATTATGTCGGCTAATTATATTTTATCAAGTCATTGATGTGAAGCTATAGTTAGGGTTTTAAATTTGTCCCTTTTTTGAGATAAAAAGGAACAATGTCTAAAAGAAAGAAAAGCTCTTTCTCTTCTCTCTTTGGTTGTTATTTCCTAAATTTCATTTATTATGCATCTGAATCTATAACTCTATTGTAGAATCAGATTCAGAAATTTATGATTTTGTGATAAGACTTTATTTCTACGAGTATTTTTCAATTGGTTTTTTTTTTTTTTTAGAATTGTTGCGAGGAACTGCCAACAATTCATTATAATGGTTCTTTATTTGCTTTTTCACAATTGTACTCTTCTAAGTTTACCTTAATTACTTCTTTCTGATAATCTTTCATTCCACCTATACTGCATATTAAATCATTTGTAATGATAATGTATTACTTTTATTAATTATTTAACCACCAATATTATAACCCAACATTTATTATTACTTATCCTGAACTTCATCTTTTACCTGATACCCATCAACCCGAAAACATTTAGCAAAATTTCCTAAGACCTAACCTTAATACAACCTAACGAACGTATTTATGACATATCAAAGTCTATCTTATCTTTTGGGTATCCTATTAAGTCAATTTCAACAAGTCATTTCTAACTTGTATTGACTATTATTATTAACTTTTTATTTTCTGAACCACATTCTAGATTAAAGTTTTCGAATCACCCTTCTACAGTTCCACCATTTAAAGTGAGGTCTTAATTAACTAAGTCTTTAGTCTATCAATCCTCTCTTATTCAAGTTTAAATAGATATTATTGCTGGCTTTATTGCCACATGCTCCAACACCATTTATATTCCAAACTTTGATTTATAAATCATTCCTTAGACCCTTAACTATTCACGTGCCTTCCTAAGGTATTTTTGTTTTTCTTTTTAATTTAAGTATTCAAGAGTCCTATACTCTCCATATGATTGTAACTTATCTTCTATACCAAAGTTGTCCTTTCAAACCATCCCAGTATTCATGCTCTTACCTTAACATCTAGCTCCATCTATTTGTATGCTTGTTATTATTATTATTATTATCTTATCTTAACCTTCTTCCCCAAATCTTCTTTTAATTTCTAACTACACTTATACTCATTTCATTTTATTTTCTTATTCAATTGGCCCTGTGATATATATATAGACAATTTTCTAAAAATAATTATCTTCATATAATAATATAATATAGTTCTTGTATAAATAGGAAAATTTTCAAATTATTTATCATAATATAGTTCAAATTCAAAATCAAGTTGGGGTTTCAAATTTGAACACCAAGTAAATGCAATAATAAAAAGTCTATATTTAAATAAAATTTAAGGAATTTCAGTAGCAAACCTTAACACTTGAACACAAGATTCTATTTACAATAAAGTCAAGTCATTCATCCTTCTTAATCTAAAGTCCTAGACACGCAACATAAAGATTCAAGGTTCCTATCCATATCTTAACATAATTCTACTCACAAACAGGAATAGATTTCCACATGTAAAAGATATATGTAAACCATGAAATAATACTAAATATAATTTATAAATTATAAATCATAATCTACAAAACAAAATATACGATATAAAAAAAATAGTAAGAAAATAAATATTTCAACACGTACTAAATACAATATACAAATTATAAATTTATAAACAATCAGTGCAACGCTTGATAGTAAATTTTTTCATACAACCATTTCATATTTTATGTAAATTTAAATTTACTTTTATTTGGTCATTTTATGTATTAATAAAAATAACTAATTTTTTTTTTTCTTTTGCAAATGAGGAATTTCATTTAAATTGCACAATTATATTGGTTTGTCCCTCTGTCCATTTAATGGAAATGTCTATACCACGATTTAAAATAACCCTACAATCATCGACAATCAATCCGAAAGAAGATAAATCACAAACAGTGGAATTAAGGGCATAAACAAGTAGCTGGGGATCGGTATAGATGCAACCAGCTCCTGAAACACTTTGCTCAACCCAATGAGGAGCTGCACACAGGGCAAGAACTTCGACCACTTCATTTATATTTTTACCAAAACATTCATTATTCATCAGCTTTTACCGACAATCATTAGCTATTGACGCTATTAAATGGCTGAATTATGTAGATTTTAGTAAAATGTACAAAAATGACTAAGTTTAAAGATCAAAACGAAACAAAAGGATCAATCACATATAGGGATGGCAATTTTATCTGAGCGAGTAGATACTCGGTCCGATCTGATCCGATTTTAACGGATTCGAGTAGTGAATAAATGGATTTGGGACGGTTTAGAATGAATTTGTATAGAATTTTTACCAACAGCATCCGGTTTGAGTGGAATTCGAGTTCAAGGATTTGGATACCCACTATCCGTTTAATAAATATTTAAAGTAATTATTTTTTTAGAGGAATATATATATACTCCTTTTTTATTATATTTAATGCTATAATTATATTTAACATTTATATTATATTATTTATAGTCAAAATAATAAATTTACAATTATCACTTACTTTTTATTTTTGAAAAATGAAACATAATGAAATTAGCAATTATCACTACTTTGTATTTTTAAAAAAATGAAAAAATATATTATATTTTTAAACTGCTAAAACAGGTATTAAACAGATTCGGTATTTAAACGGATAATTATAATAAAGGTTAAACAGGATTCGTAATAATTAAAGAACCTAAAATTTTAAACGAATTAGACAGATTCAAAATTAATCTATAATCGAAATTCGATTTCGAACGTAATTTAAGTGGGTACAACAACCCATTTCCATCCAAGATCACATGAAACTATCTAAGAGAAATTTAATAAGTAAATAAAACAATCTTCTATGTAGTCTAAATCCCATACTTCATATATATTATGGTTAAAGATAAGTACCAACTTTTTTTTTTTTTTTTTTTTTTTTTTTGAATGAGTACCAAAATTTTATTTAATTATTTAATAAATATATTTAAAGTTTGAACATAGATTTTAATCTATTCCATTTTCAAATCCGAGACGTGATTAGGTTTATTATAATATTGCAATATAGGACAAAGTAGGTTTATTATAATATTGTTGTTTAGGATGAAGTCAGGAAGAAATAAAAGATACCAAACTTTCCTAATTGGAAGAAATAGCCGCCTTGCAAGCTTCCTAAGCATAAATACTGTGACTATCTTGTCACAAACAAATTATTGGAAAAGATATTTGCCACAGTAATAGACGGCTGGAAGAATATTACAATCTTCTCAAAATTTTAATACTGTGGGGGAAATAATTTTCTCAAAAAATAATATTTATTAAATTTGCAATATTTAAATTCAAGAGTCCAAATCTTCCTATTACCTTTATTTTATAAAAGACGTGATTAGAATAAATTACGCATGTGTATTTATAAATTATGTTTATACGAAATAATAGCATATTAACTTTTAGAAAAATATTTATTTTTATATAAAATTTTTTATACAATCAGCAAATAATTAATTGATTTAAAAAATATTATTATTATTTTATTACATTTATTATTATTATTATTACTAGTGTTAGAATTCGCGCAATGCGCGGAGCAATATTAAAGAATGAAATAATTTTTTATAACTTCGATACAAATATAACACGAAAATTAGACGATTGACACGAACACGACACGTTTAACTAACATCATAAACAGAAGTGTCTGTTGAACCCATACAACTCGTTAATCCGCTTAAGATCATAAATAGGTTAAGTGATGTTATTGACATGCACGACCCACTTAAGCCTAGTGATATATTTTTAAACTTTTAACCTATTTTAACTCTAGATCATATTTAAAAATAAATGTCAGCAAGTAAATGCAAAATTTCTTCAAACGACAAGATTCATAATTAAAATAAAAAAGTAATGCAATAATAAAATTTAAATAGGTTTTAGTCGGAGTATTTATATCTAACACTAAAATTACCTTTTTATTCTTAAATAAACGGGTTACTCGCCTAATCCGCGATACAACGTGTTTATATTCATGTTATAAATGGATAACTCGTTTATGACACGAACTCGTTTAACTTCAACTCTAATTCATTTATTTCGCGTGTTAGGCGAATCGTGTTCGCATGTCGTGACCCGTTTTGACACTCCTAGTATGACATGCATAAAAAAATGTACACACACTATTAATGTATTTTTCAATAATGATAATAATTTTGAGAATTTAACTAATTATATTGAAATAAGAAATTAAGTATTAATTTTGAGAATTTAACTAATTATACCGGACTTGAAATAGAGTAAATTAACGTAATTGCTTTTTATTTTATGATTAATAATTTATTATAAGAAATTAAGTATTTTTTATTTTATGATTATAATTTATTATAAATGATTGTTTATTTATTTGAAATATTAATGTATTATACTTATTTAGTGTAGTGTGTCCCAAACGTGTGGATCACCTACTTTTTAAAAAATTGTCGAATCGCGTACGTGCCCCTATTGCATGATGAAGTGTTTTTTAAATATATTTTTGTATATTTTTTATTAATGAATAAACAGAAAAAATAAGAAGGGACAATTTTTTTTTCGGAAAATTTGTGTCACTTATCTTTTTTGGATATAAAAGAAAAATAAATTTAATTTTTCTCCACAAATTTATTTTTATAGTTTTTTATTTTCCTTCTAATTTGAAGACAAAATTATCGGAATTTTTTGCCTTTATAGTCCTTTCTTATTTCTTAAAAAAAAAAATAGTTTTTGCTTATTAATATTACTTTAGTTTTTTTTTCCTTCTACGTGATATTATCTGAAAATATAATTGCTTTTTTTCCTTTTAATCCACACAATACACAGGGTAATATTAAAAGATGAAATAGTATTTTATAACATCATTGAAAAATAGTAAAATTATATAATAAAATAATAAACTGTAATTAAAAGATGAAATAGTATTTTATAACATCATTGAAAAATAGTAAAATTATATAATAAAATAATAAACTGTATCTTATTGAGATATGCTGAAAATTGCAATGGTAAGATATATCTTCTTAAGTATCATGCGAAACTTTTTATAAGGTATGTAATAGCAAAAGTTATGAATGATATGACCTGTATAAAAATGTATACACGCTATTAATATATTTTTCAATAGTGATAATAATTTTGAAAATTTAACTAATTATATTGAAAATAAGAATTTAAGTATTCTTTTATTTTATGCTTATGATTTATTATAAATGATTATTTTATGCTTATGGATATGATTTATTATTTGAAATATTAATGTATTATTTAGTTAGTGTAATGTGTCCTACGTATATGGATATCCTACTTTTTAAAAATTTTCATATCCATACGTTTTCGTATCTCGTGTCCCATGTCCGTGAAACCTAGCTTCTGGTATATGAGACTACTCCTTACACTAAACTAATCGACTAAGGTTTTTTTTTATTACCAATAAAAATGAAGTGTTTTTTTTAATTTACTTTTGTATCATTGAAATAAGAAATTAAGTATTTTTATTTTATTTTTTATTTTATTTTATGATTTATTATAATGATTGTTTATTTAATAATATTAATGTATTATTTATTTAGTGTACTATATTTTATGCGTGTGGATGTTTTACCTTTTTTAAAAATTATCGTATCTCATTTCCATACAACATAGTTCCTGGTATATGAGACTACTCTATACATCAAGCTAATCAACCAAGATTTTTTAATTACCAATAAAAAATGAAGTGTTTTTTTAATTTGTTTTTGTGTCATTAAGAAATTAAATTTTTTTTATTTTGTGTTCATAATTTATTATAGATTGTTTATTTATTTGAAATATTAATATATTACTTATTTAGTGTATTGTGTCCTAAGCGTGTGAATGTCCTACCTTTTTTAAAAATTACCGTATCTCGTACGTTCTTCTATCCCGTGTCATGTGTTTGTGCAACCTAGCTCCTAGTATATGAGATTACTCTATACACCAAGCCAATCAACTAAGATTTTGTTTTATTACCAATAAAAATAAAGTGGTTTTTTTTCTAATTTGCTTTTGTGTTATTGAAATAAGAAATTTAGTGTTTTTTATTTTATGTTTATTGTAAATGATTATTTATTTATTTGAAATATTAATGTATTACTTATTTAGTGTACTTCGTTTTAAGCGAGTGAATGTCCTACCTTTTTTAAACTTATTGTATCTCGTTCGTTTCGTATCTCGTGTCTCATTTCCGTGCTACTCAGCTTCTAGTATATGAGACTATTTTATACACCAAATTAATCAACCAAGGTTTTTTTGTTTACTACCAATAAAATGAAGTGTTTTTAAATATTTTTTGTGTCATTGAAATAAGAAATTAAGTCTTTTTTTATTTTATGTTTATAATTTATTATAAATTGTTGTTTATTTGTTTATTTAATTTTGAATATTAATGTATTACTTATTTAGTGTAGTGTGTTTGCGTGTGGATGACCTACTTTTTTAAAAAAGTCGTAACCTATACGTTTCCAATGTAATTTTTTAAGTTGTTAATATATTGTTTATTTTAAATAGTATAATGTATTGTTTATTCACACTCTTTTTAACCGTGTGGATTACTTATTAATTATTTTATAAGAAGAAATAAATTTATATTAATATACTAAATGTTAGAAATAATCTTTTTTATAGATATTATCTTCATCGAGAGATTATCTGAAAATATAAAACAACTGATTTTTTACAATTCTTATAATTGTGATAAATTATGTGAATTCTAACATCCGTCATTCTATAATCAAAAATAATGCCAAGTGGTAAACTGTGCTACTTACACTTGACTTCCATATAAAGTAAACGACCCTGCTTTTATATATTATGTAGATAGATATAGATTTTTCAATAGTAATAATAATTTTGAGAATTTAACTAATTATATTAAAATAAGAAATTAAGTAATTAAGTTTTTTTATTTTTTCATTAAATTATTTATTATAAATGGAATCGTTTATTTATTTCATATACATACAATTCCCGTCATCTTTGTTCTCAATCGATAGACTAATTATTTTGTCAATGCAAATTTTATGTAAAGCAAGAAACTTTTGTCGTGAAATTTGCTATTATTTTACCATTCAAGTAATTTCTTCCTTTTTATTGGTCTATAATTATGGCTTATTTTGGTTTACCATTAGACTTTTTTTTTTTTTTGTGTAAATTCATAATATCCGGTACCCTGCTTTTTATATATATGTAGATAGATATAGATTTTTCAATAGTAATAATAATTTAAGAATAGATATAGATTTTTCAATAGTAATAATAATTTTAAGAATTTAACTAATTATATTAAAATAAGAAATTAAGTATTTTTTTATTTTTTATTAATTATTTATTATAAATGATCGTTTATTTATTATCATATCCCATACATTCCCGTATCTTGTGTCTCAATCGATAGACTAATTATTTTGTCATGCAAATTTTTGTAAGCAAAGAAACTTTTGTCGTGAATTTGCTATTAAATTTACCATTCAAGTAATTTCTTCTTTTTATTGGTCTATAATTATGGCTTATTTGGTTTACCATTAAGACTTTTTTTTTTTTTGTGTGTAAATCACTAATATCCGGACCCTATTACCAGGAACCACAACTCATAGGTGGTTTACCATTAAGACTTTACCATTTATTGACTCGCACTTACCAATAGGGATTAAATTTAGATCAGATTATACAAAATCCATATTCAATCCGTGAAGATTTTCATATATTCATATTTACATCTGCTCCGCTCGGATTTGGATCCGGTCGAATCGGATATTATCTATTTTTTATTATGTTTAAAAGAAAACCAAAATAGAATAATAATTTAATAAAAATGCATATTATGTTTTATGTTTGAAAACACAAAAATTCCTAACAATAATTGGAAATATTATATGCTATGACAACTAGTAGAGACTTTAATAATTGTTAAGCTCAAAAAAATTCAGACTAATGGTTGTAATGTTTAAATTCATATTCTTTTGTTTGAGGTAGAGATTAAAAAAAATACAAAAAAAGTAAAAAAGTTGAAGATAATGATTTAGAATATAAATGAAAAAGAAAGAAGGAATAGAAAAATAAAGGCAAAGACACATCTAGAATTACGATCACCAAGTTTAGACATATAACAAAAAGGCAAAATTACCTTTCACGGATTAGATTCAAATCAGATTATTCTATATCTATATCCGACTCATATTCGCGTTGTGTTTTATTTTAAAATCCATATCCGATCCACCACTAAATGGATCAGATTTTATCTATTTCATTCAGATCGAATCGGACCGGATATCCAATGGAGCTGATCATTTGATCATCCCTACTTACAAATTAAGTAAAATTAAATCAACTAACCCAACTCATGTGCAGCCCTCCGCAGATTCCTAACAATGCATTTGACATCTTTCTATATCCCAAGAGTAAGGAAAGAAGTCTCAAAATTTGGAAGTTATGTTCTCTAATCCTTCATTTGAATTACTCTCACTTCACCTTTCCAAGCACAATATGACGCATTTTAGCAAATGGAAAAAGAAAATGCGAGTTCCTGAAGAGAAAAGAAGCAACAAAGACCTAAATTTTTCTATCAAAGGCCTCAATCTTGGGTAGACAAGTTAGATGTTCCGTATTTCATTCACAAATTCGTTCAACGAAGGTTTTTTCTAAAACAGCTTCAGTCATCGTGAGTTCTTCATTTTATATAAGAACAAAAAGTTAAAGTCTACACTTCCAGAAGTGACACATAAAATGAAAATAGAACATTTTCAAGTAAATATTTCTAAACTTATACATTCCTTTGTGTATGTATCACATATAGCAAGTACTGTTTGAAAGTCCAAGTCTTAAATCATGAGAACAGGAAGCGAAAGGTACTCTGATAGTTTCAAGATATTTTAGTGATGTGTTACCTGGAAAGTTACTGGCCTGTGAGGCTTCGGAGCTGGAAAGGCAAGCAACGATACATTAGTCTAGAGTCAACTCTAAAGCAAAGGACCAAAATTGAAGAAACCATCAAAAGAAATTATAACAGCCTTAGGTTTAGTCATGTCATTTGCACACAAACACGGAATTACATCCACCACTGCATAGCAGAATTCTAAAACTAATCCAACACACTAACGGATATATCATTATATAAGAACATTTTGTATTCGTCCTTTCTGCGCTCCCAAGATTCATTCGTTTTTATTAGGAACAGTTCTCTAACTTGGTTTATTCTTCACAGCCTTTAATATTTGGGTTTTGCTATAAAATAAGTTTGTTTCCACTGTTGGTGTTAGTTTTTCCCAATGTAAATGCCAGTTGGAATCTTTTTATGTCTATTTTGTCAATGTTATGTATGATATCTGTAAACTTATCTTTTCTTGATGGATGTCTAGATGATGCCCTTTAATGTTGGGACAGGTTGACGTGGATAAGCTAAAATTGATTAAGGCCCAGGTTGACGTGGATAAGCTAAAATTGATTAAGGCCAAGTTGCATTCGTATTATTGGGGTTAGAGCTTTAAACTTGGAACACAAATGGCAAGAGACTTTCTTCACATTTTCCCGATTCACCATAACCAGAAAGAATTCAGTTCAGATGTAGGGTACCTATCCAGAAGTTTTTGCAACTTGTTTGACGGAATCACCAAACAGATTTGACCTTTCCGAACTCTAATAAACAGATTTGACCTTTCCGAACTCTAATATCTACTGTTTCACATACTAGCTTATGTTGATGGATTTGCAGTATAAAGCATTTGCTCATAAAGTAGATCATTATAAGCAACCATTGTATACTAAAAATCCACCAAACAAAACTGGTATATGAAACAATAAATATCAGTTCTGAATCCAAAATATATGAAGAAAGCTTACTCACCCTTTCTGGTCTGAGTTTAAGCTAGGAAGCCCAAAAATATAAATACAACTTCCGCTTCATCAATTTTAATTGCCCACATTGAGCTAATTAGTTAACCATTATTTTTCCCCTCACTACTAAAATATTAGAGGTCCAAATACACATTCAAATACACGGGTTATACCTTAATAAAGAAGTGGGAACCAATTATTTAGCCAAGTTGTTGAATTTTGTCTTTACGGCTTTCATGTTATGATTCTTCACAAGAAAACAAAAGTTGCAATTGGAGAATCATGCTAGTCTCTAACAATCTTTCTAAGCATGTTTGCATGAGTTATGGATATGGAAACAGAAACACTTCAGCATCTTTTATATCAAAAATAAAATTCATCATTTTGAAGATATATCTGGAAATAATAGCCATTTCTCCAGATATCCGGCAAGTACTTTTTGGAACGAGCTCACAAGAAGCATTGCCTTTTTTCAGTTTTTTACTTGCTACCTTTTCTTAAATTTTACCATCCAACAGAATGCCTAACAAGCATTTCCAAAATCTAACTCAAAAGAATACTCTCTTCCCTCCATTCCAATATATCAATATTATTATTATATATATTATATTACTCTTTTGTTTGATTTGCTTCTAAAAAAGGGAGTTAGCACGTCCTAGGATGTTTTCAAACAGAGCTTGACTATTGAACTCACTTACCATTAGGGTTCCCTTGTTTATAGAAACATCGTAAAAGCGAAACTGCCTCAGATGCCATTACTCCTCTAGTACATTTGAAACCCTTCCATTGAGCAGCTTCCTCTCTATCAAACATATAGAATATGTTAAACATGCCCTAAATTGCACAATGCACATAAATGGAAGACGCAATTTAAATTAAATATCCACTAATTAAATGAAAGTGTTTGAGGATTTGGAATTCTTGATGATTTGTATTGATGTACAAGACCCTTTAAATAGGGAAAATACAAACAGAATATGGAAAGGAATTGCAGAGATTAATTACAGGAAATTAATTGTAAGAAAATTAATTGTATCTGTTCCTAAATCCAGAGGAATGGATCTGTGGGATATAATCCGGCTAAGACTCCCCCGCAGTTTGGGCGGGCGGAGGACAGACGCTCAAGCTGGATCGAAATGAACTAGAACAACTGTCGAGATAGGCCTTTGGTGAAGATGTCAGCATATTGAAAGCAGATGGGCACATGTGAGACCAAATCCCGAATGTGGCCTATTCGAACTTTCTCCCGTACAAAGTGTATGTCGATCTCAATGTGTTTTGTGCGTTGATGCTGGACAGGATTGTCAGACATATACACTGCTGAAACATTGTCACAGTATACGACGGAGGCCTGCTGAAGTGGGAGGTGTAATTCCAGAAGTAAATTGCGAAGCCAGGTGGTCTCTGCAACTGCAACAGCATTGGCTACTCCTCTATATTCTGCCTCTGCACTAGATCGTGAGATAGTAGGCTGCCGTTTTGAAGACCATGAAATCAAATTATCACCAAGGAAAACACAGTAGCCACTAGTTGATCTTCTGGAGTCTGGGCACCCACCCTAATCTGCGTCTGAGTATGCTACCAAGGTATGTGTATTATTTGTCTTGCCAATTCTTATACCGTAGTCAACTGTACCTTGTAAATATCGGATTATTCTTTTGAGAAAGGCATAGTGTGGATCCCGCGGTTCATTCATGCATGAAGAGGCATATTTGTTGAACAGCATATGATATATCTGGGCGTGTGAATGTGAGATACTGTAATGCGCCAGCAAGACTGCGGTATAATGTTGGATCATGGAATAGAGGTCCATCAGAAGCACTCAGTTTTGATGATAGATCAACTGGGGTGGCACATGGTTTGCAAGAGGACATTGAAGCTCTGGAGATGATATCCTTTGTGTATTGAGACTGATCCAAAAATAACCCACTAGATGTCCGTGTCACTTTGATTCCCAGGAAATGATGCACCCGGCCCAAATCTGTCATTGCAAACTCGCGTGAGAGCACGCGGATAATATTCTGTAATAACTCATTAGAAGAGGCAGTGGGCACTATATCATCAACATACAGAAGTAAATAAGCAAGCTGATTTCCCTTTGAGAAAATGAATAGGGAATTGTCACACACACTGCTGCGAAACCCATGAGACAGCAGATGGGTTGCAAATCTGGTGTACCACGCCCGTGGCGCCTGTTTGAGCCCATAAAGGGATTTTTTCAATCTGCACACAAAATTTTTTCAATCTGCACACAAAATGAGGGTATCTTCTATCTGTGAAACCCAGGGGTTGATGCATAAAAACAGTTTCATTTAAATGCCCATGTAAAAACGCATTTTTGACATCCAACTGGTGTATTGGCCAAGAACGGGAAACTGCAATGGATAGCACAGTCCGTATAGTAGCGGGTTTCACTACGGGACTAAAAGTATCGCCACAGTCAATGCCCACCGTTTGAGATTTGCCATTTACCACCAAACGTGCTTTGTACCTTTGAAGTGACCCATCTGATTTAAATTTGTGACGAAAAAGCCACATACACCGAATGACCGATCGGGGTCAAGAGGGCGAGGCACGAGTTCCCATGTATCATTTTCTTGCAAAGCACGAAACTCAGCCTGCATAGCATTTAACCAATGAGGGTCAGAAAAAGCTTTTACATAAGAGGTGGGTATTGGTGAAATTGAGGTGGTCATAAGGGCATGGCGAGCTTTGGAGCGGGTGGTCATTGGATGGGTATTCTGTGCGGGTTTTGATACAGCAGTGGTCTGAGTGTTGGGATTTTGTGAGACAGGTGCAGCAGTGTGTTGGGGTGCCGTAGCATTGGCCACTGGGCAGTGTGTTGGGGTGTCGTAGCATTGGCCACTGGGTTAAGGGGCTGTTGTTTATGGCGGCGAGTGTATATTATGGGGTAAGGAGAGATTGGGCGTTTTTGGGTTTGGGTGGTGTTTGGTGTTGGGTGAGGTTGTATAAACTTAAATCCTGGTGGTGGTTGTTCATCAAGAAATGTGTATGTTTTGGGTGGAGTTGGAATGGTGTATGGGAAAATTTGTTTATCAAAGGTTACATGTCGTGATATGTGGATCTTCCCGGTTGTAGGGTCAAAGCATCGGTATCCCCTAAAATCTGGAGGGTATCCAAGGAAGATGCATCTAACGGATCTTGGGTGTAATTTGTGGGGTTGGGTTGCAGAGGTATTGGGATAACAAGCACACCCGAACACGTAAGGTGATCGTATGTTCGGGTGGCGAGAATTATAAGGCAAAGTGGGTGTGGAAATAATTGATGACGTTTGGTTGGAAGGGATGTTATGGAGATAGGGCAAGCAGTGTGAAGTCAAAACATAGGTGGTAATTGAGCATGGATGAGGAGTGAGCGGATGATGTCGTTGAGACGACGAATCATGCGTTCAGCCCGACCATTTTGGGAAGATGTTTGGGGGCATGAAAAATGGAATAACAGACCATGTTGTTGGGCAAAAATTTTGAAGTTATGGTTGTCAAATTCTCCCCCCAAGTCACATTGAAAAGTTTTGATATTGCGGTTGAATTGGGTGGCTATGAGTTTATGGAATTTAGTAAAGGTGGTGAAAGTTTCAGATTTGAACTTGAGAGGGTATACCCACACATAATTGGAAAAATTTGGAAAAAATTATCATTAGCACCATGGTAGTATTTATATTCCAGATTTGGTTGGAATAGGGGAGGTTCCACAAGTCACAGTGTATTATATCAAATGGTGAAAAAGTAAAGGAATTTGATCTCATAAAAAGGGTAAATCGTTTGCTATTAGATAAATGACAAGAATTGCAAAAAAAATTAAAATGCCTTGTTTCTTATTACAAGAAAGCCAAACTGTTTGGTTACGAAACATCTAACACTTGTGTGGGCCAAGGGGTTGACCGAGGCGATCCGCTGCTAAGGTAAATTTGGAGTGTGATTGAACAGCTTGTGATGGTAGGGTTGGTGGAATGTGACAGGATAGAGATCTCGGTACTAATTGTGGCAGAAAGGAGCTGTCCCGTTTTTGAGGTCCTTTCAAAGAAGAAAACCAAAAAGGGTCAAAATTTCACGAATATTGTTATAAAACGTGTAAAACGGCGGAGCAAGATAATTTTTTAATGATCTGTGGCACTGTAAAGTTGTTTGGGGGATGTATGTTACGGTCTAAGGGATGGGAAGGTACCTGTTCCTGAGCCTCAATTGGTAAATAGTGTCCGTTGCGACTAAAAGTTTAGTTGTTAACAGGAAAAAGAGTCAGGGTTGCGAATCATATCCTCGTTAGTCGGTGACAATGGACCGTTCTGCCGCCTTGTATCCATGATCATGTTTGGATCTGTGTAGTTTGAGTTTGCATCGTGTTATAACTTGGCTAGATCGGAAGGACTTAAAGCATCATATCCAGTATGCGGTTGGAGGGGATATGTGTGGTGCTGGGCCGTATGGCTGCTGTTCTGAATAAGCGGCATAATGGGGCAGTGGGGTGTTTTTGAATTCTGATTTGGTTGGCCATGGAGTTTGTGTTGGTAGTGGAAAGGTGGGGTGTTGCCACCAAGCCCCATTATGGGTAGTTTCGAAATGGGTCTTTCTGTTTTGTGGTCATGTTCCTATCGGCGTGGCAGCAGCTAAAAAATGTGAGAGAGAAAGGAGAGGGAGGGAATAATTTTCAGAACGAGCCTCTGCATGACCCATGAAAGTGTTTGAGGATTTTGGATTCTTGACTGATTTGTATTGATGTTATTGATGTACAAGACCCTTTAAATAGGGAAAATACAAACAGAATATGGAAAGGAATTGCAGAGATTAATTACAGGAAATTAATTGTAATCTGTTCCTAAATCAGAGGAATGATCTGTGGAGATATCATCGGCTAAGATTAAAGTGAGGATCCCTGCATCAGGAACTGGACAATCAAGTTTTATACAACTACTACGTTATGTTATTCGTTTCATAACAATTTGAAACCAAGGAAGTGATTTATATATTGCCATGGCTTATGATGAAACTCTGGATAAAATTTGTATAATAACAGTGGTTGAAGATATAATAAACAACATATCAATTTACTGCTAAATGCATATGATATTATCCGAGAAGATGGAAAAAGTTAAAGAGTGAAACTTTATTTTTTTTTTTTTAAGAAAAAAAGAGAGAAACAACAATATAAAGTGGAATAGGTAAAGAAAAAGAGTAAGAGAGAGAAAGAGAATGGATGTCCAAATGTAATTTAATCATCCATTTTAATTTTTTTGACAAAAGATTCCAGATAAATGCATTTAATTGAAAAAAGATTGTATGTCCAAACATTTAATTGATAAATAATAATAATAATAATAATAATAACGTTAACACACTAAAAGAAAAAAAAAATTGACACAGTTCAAACATCATGATAATAATTAACCCAAACGAAAAATAGAAATGAACCTAATAAGTGGCTGATAGTTGCCAGAATGCAGTGACAATATTGATCCACAGCCTCCAAATTTATCATTTGCACATCCATAATACACTTCCTTTATACCTAAGCAAGTGAACAACTGAAGTCAAAAATTATCAATTAGATTAATAAATAAAGCTCTGATAGATTTAAAAGAATTAGAAAAGTGTTATTTGAAAACAAGAGGATACCAAGGATAGACAAAGCTGCAGCACACATTATACATGGTTCACATGTAACATAAAGAGTACATTTTGAAAATTTTTCAGCAACTTCTGAAGTTGAAAGTCCACTTTTTTGCCACTGCTCAAGAAGAACATCGATTGCTTCCATCTCTGCATGTCTTGTGGCCTACGACAAGAAATTAAAGTAGAAACTAAATTGCAAAAGCTTTAGAGTACCTATCCGAATGCTCTTCTGATTTCTACCTTGTTGTTGTTTGATACAAATTTTAAATTATATTGCAATTCAAGGATCAGCATAGTTGAGCAGCGGTGAATAAAGGTGAGATTAGTTACAAACATCCAAGTAGCTATTAAATTACAAGGTGGTAGCTCATTATGTAGTAGATGGTTTCTGAAAAACAATTCACATGCACAAAACTAACATGGCATAGTTGTGTTGCACTTGAACAAAGGTGAGATTAGTTATAGACATCCAATTAGCTATTAAGCATAGTTGTGTTGCACTTGAACAAAGTGAGAATTAGTTTAGACAATCAATTAAGCTATTAAAATTAACGAGGGTACTGCTAGCCTTATTAAAATTACGAGGTAACTGGCTACGCTCATTATATATTAGATGATTTCTGGAACAAGCCAACTCAATGCAAAATAAATAAAATTAGAGGGACCTCGATATGATTAAACTATACAATAGAATAATATCATAAAAGCAGGTTAGAAGAGTAAACCAAGGTGAAAATATTTGATGCATTGATTAACTTACATTTCTTGTCTCTGTTGTTCGATTTCTTCCAGATGCAATGACTATGCCACCTTCAACAATCACACAACTGGTCAATGAAAAAATAGTTTTAGTGATGAAGGATCTGACTAAATAATAATGCAGATTTTAAGTAAAAGAATCAATCTTTTTTCTGGAAGGAAAAGTGTAATCTGCAAAAATTGATTAGGTTAACTGAAGAAGCCTAAATTTCTAGGGAGCACAGCAATGTTGATTAATAATTGCAGTATGTTTCAGGACATATGACAATATATGTATATGCAAATTTAGTTCATTTTCGACATCTGAACTGCACATCAATATTGATGGACATCATCTTGTGAAAGAATGTCAATCCTGATTCTAATGCAGGGGTAATTCACCAAATTAGGTTATAAATCCTTAGCAAGTAAAGCCAAAAACCAGCCAACAAAACACCAGCAGGTCTTGTTTAAAGTTGCCCAGGGTTCAACTGAGGCAGAATAAGCAGGGTCTCAATTAAATTCCTCAGTCAATCCTGGCTCACGGCTCACCCTCATGTGAGCACATAAAAATTAGCAACGAATTTTTTGATAGCAAGAAACCAACATTTTAAAGAACATAACTCAAACTAAGCAAACAGAGTTTTAGCAACAGCTGGGTTGAGCATTATCCTAATATAATTGAAAATTTGACTAATGAAATTAAGTTATTTCAATTAAATCAAATGTTTTTTACCTATTACTCATACATATTGTTACTTCTGTATGAACTATGACAAGGACTAGGTTTGTCCAGGCAAGGCATATGTCAATTATACCCTAAATTGCTGAAATGATATATTTTAACTGAAAATATGGAGTGGTCTATGCAAAAATAAATTGTATTACCATTTATTTTCCTCCCATTTCATTAGAGCACTGAGAGGTCACTTCCCCTAATGCAAGAGGACTTGGAAGGATCCCCATCCAATGTACCAGTTATTGTGCCCACGATAAACGCCACAAGCCAAGTGCGGAGCAGATAACTACTAAAAGCATCTAAGTAGTAAGCTCACCCTGAGGTGAGTATTCTTTACTGACTTACCCACAACCTTCAGTAAAGGATAAAACTAACAGCAATTCAGAAAATACAAAAAAATACAAGAACTTAACTAACCATAAGCCAGCAGAAAAACTGAAGAGTCAGGTTACTCCCAATTAACTGAAGCCTATTCTTATCCTGTCTTGGATTCCCTAACTGCCTTGACATATTTGAGTTCTTTTCATAATTAACATAGCATTCAAATCTCTTCCATCAGGCTTCTTTAAATTTCAAATCTCTTCATGTTCTTACTTGCTAAAAAACTTGATTCATTATTCTATCTTCTTTTATTTACTCTTCTGACTTCTTTTTGACAACCTTACAACTTTATTTCCTTGTCATCACAAATCATGACTTCTTTTTGACAACCTTACAACTTTATTTCCTTGTCATCACAAATCATGAATGGAACATTCAAACTCTTCCTAATATCCTTTATATTCTTAAACAGATACTTTCAGATTAGCTCAGAATTGAAATCATTTTTTTTCTTGGAGAAAAGAAAATTCATTTAGGTGCACCCATTTATATCAACGTCCTCTACTAGCCGTTTTGCATTTCCCTGATTTCTCCTTCATTAATCATTTGAACCTCTACCAAGGGAAAAATAATACATGCTCAATCATTTTATAATCAAGTTGTGTACTTAAGGTTTCAGAAGTTTGCAATCCTGCTACACGTACTCGCTAGAAGTTTTGGTTGCCTAGTGAAGTAGAATTATTTGTTAAGTCATTGTGAAAATGAAATTAAAAGCTACAAGAATGCAACAATTTCGAATTTTCTTAAGTTACATTTCAATTGCTTCTAGCTAGTTTAGGATTAAGGCTTAGTTCTAGTTGTTGTTGTACATTTTAATTGCTTCCCAAGCAGAATTTGCGTTAAATTTTATGATAACTGGAATGCAAGATCATCCTCTGTTTACTTCTAAATATAACTTCAGAAAAATGATGTTATATCAAAAATTAGGTAAAGTGCAATTGCAAATGGTAAAATAAAATAAATTCTGTAAATAAAACCTCAAACACCTTATGCCCCTTTCCCTCTCTCTTCTCCCCCCTCCTCCAGAAAAAAAAAATATATATATATAATATATATATATAGTGACATAATTTAGAAGAGCTTACCCCACTGGCACTTCAAGACAATCCAAGGCATGTTTTGCCTGTCATATGACCAACAAATAATATACCAAAGAGTCACAAGTCAAAAAGCCGACACAAAATTGAAATTGAAATGTGTTGACAGAACCAGCAAACATATAATTCATTTTAAGCAGAAACAATCTCGACATGTCTGAAGCAGAAAACCATATGGCAACTACAGAACGTTAGAGCCCATCTAATGCAGAGGAAAAATATTTTCCCCTGTCCAGTTCAGAAATATTAGTTAGCAGACACTTTGTCTTTTCAAAGACACCTAGATATGGATTTACTGTTTTAGTTTCCTGATCCATTAAATAAGATGATCAGAGTATGAAACTCAAACAAAGAGGCTATCTTTTAACCATTCACTCTACATTTGCTCAAAAAGGCTACTGTTACATTCAGGTAAGAGGTATTGATGTTATCTCTACTTATGCTTTAAGGCATTAATGATTGTAAGATTATTGAAAGCTTTTAGAAACTGGTTATCAAACTATCTGCATGGCAAAATAAATACACGTTATTAAGTAGCATATACATATTTCAGCATCAAATCTCCTAACGTAGGTTGACCTAAAAAAATGTTAGGGAAACTACAAGAATGTTTGCCTCCCAAAAGGCAACCACCAATTTCTATTGAAAAACTATTTTCTTTTATTTCTTGTGGCAATTGGTAAGTGCCAATGCCCTGGGCACCACAATTGATGCGATACCCAAATACCAATGATTTGCTAAAAGTCACAGATGGAAACTGTTGACATTTGGTAATTTCTAACTCAGTAGCACTTCCAACTAGTGTGTCAGCTATTTTCATCTCAGTAGCAACCACTGGCCAGTGGCCACAGACTACAGGAGTTAATTGCAAAGTCAGTAGCATTTGCTAGTAGGGGCCACAATAATCAAATCCAAATACTCCTCGAAAAGACCTTATGAAATTTTCAAATGAATTAATAAATTACAGAAATTAGAATTTGAGAATCAAAATGTAACAAAGTTATGTGTGCGTGTGCCCCTCCACCCACTCCTTGCAGCTCAACCCGATACAAGAACACAAAACAAATTCACATAACATCTCAACTCGTGAACAAATATTTTGTTACAAATTCACATGTAAAATGAACCTCTATTAACTGCAATTAGAAATACAGTTTGCGACTTGCACGTTCTCTTATGGATAAGATAAGAATGAAGGATGCTGTAAGCATCTACAGAAAACAGCTGGGAACATTTAATGTACCGAAAGTAAAAACTAAATGGAGATAGAACATAATGCCATAAGAAAGCCTTCACTATTTTGCCTAATTTAATCTTCTTATTGATAGAAGGTCCATGGATTACCTGTTCCATTGCAAGCTCCATAAATGCAAGACTCTTCTGTGAAGACGATTCCCTTTGAACTTGAACTTCCATCTGTCATATGCACAAAAAGAATAAGAATAAGAAAAACAAAAAGACAAAGTGATGAATACAGTTCACCTCTCTTAACTTCCATACTTTCTAAAATTTTAATAACCATAACTCTGTTGCTTCTCTAATAGTTAAACTTACGGCAAAATTTCATTACTAGAGAACAGTCTGAGTATACTTACCGTTGATGAAGATGAGAAGGAAGGAGAATGAGACAGAGTTGCCGCCAATAACGGAGGAAGAGGAGTAGTAGACCGCGTTTGCGGCTCCACGAATAGCGAAACAAGAGAGATCACTGTGGTGTTTAAGCCTGTCAAAACTAACTAACGGAGGAAAGAGGAGTACGTAGCCCGGTTTGCGGCCTCCACGAATAGCGAAACCAAGAGAGATCCCTGTGGTTGTTTAAGCTGTTCAAAACTCACCCTCTCATATCATTCTCCATCTAATTTCTCTTCTGTCCGTTAAAGCTGCTTTGAAAAAAAAAATAAAAAGCGCTAATGTTGAATGATCGATTCGTTTGGATAAGAAAAGACGAGAGTGAAGTTGTTGAGCCCATATTTGGGCTTCTATGAAGTCCATAAAATTTATTCAGGGCCCATAAAATTGTTTAATTTGGCTTAGTAAATTGAAAACTCAATTTATGCTATGTTTGAAAAGATGGACAACGTAAAATAAGAATACAAAATTATATTATTCACTTCTCAGTGAAAATTAGGCTATAAAAATATGTAAAATAAATTTACGTTGCACCGTCCTTAACATTTTCACTCAAACCAAGTAAAAGATTTTAAAAATCGTAAAATATTTTCACATTTTATTTTACATCTACTCATATTTTACGTCATCCAAACAAAGTATAAATATTTTAATTTAATTAAATAATTAATAAAAGAGTTGTGGATAAATTAAAAAATATAAAAGAAAAGAGATATCGGTTTCTTTATAAAGTGATGCAAGCACTTTCTCAAGTATCCTATGAAAAATAACACAATAAAAAAGCAACACAAACAAGACAAATTTCTTTAATTTCAATTTATTATCTTCATTTAAATTTTCAACCCTTGTTAATTTTATTTTCAAATTCCAACCATATTAATCTAATTATGCTTTGAATTTAATCTTAATTCCCTTGTTATCAGTATTCATAGCTTCCTTTTGAATTTTGTAATACATACAATTTCCCTTAAATTTCACTAATACTACCCTTAATTTTGTAATTTCAATTACAACATTTGTTGTTCTCTTAATAAGTTTTATAGGCTGTTTAGAAAGAAAGTTCAGAATTTTTTAACTGAAGGAATCGAAGATAGTTAAATAAATTGATTTCTCATAATATCTATAGTTATTTTCTAAAAACTTGAAATTGCACTTACTTACTATTTTTCTTCTATTTTCTCTCTCGTTCGTTTTCTTCTATTCTTTTTCTACCCTAATTGCAAGCTGAATTTTCTTCTATTCTTTTTCTACCCTAATTGCAAGCTGAATTAAGTTATTAAATTAACACTCTGTTTGGATGGATTTATTCTTTTGAAGGAATTAAAATAGTTGAGGAAAACAATTGTGGAAAGCAATTTTACCTTATTTGGAAAAGAAGGAAAAATAATGAAGGAAAAATTAATTTATTTTCCTCCCTATCTCACATAAATAGAATCTCTTCGTTTGGAAGAGAAAATAATGATGGAATGTTGAAGTTTCTCCAATTTTTATGTAATTATCCAAACTACTTTTAATTAAATATTGAAGTTATATGATCATCAAGCCCTCTAAAAGGATAAATGAGGTTAAAATGGTAATATATTAATATTAACAATTTTTTCCTCTAAAATTTTGCCTTTTCCAAACAAAGGAAAATAAATTTTTTTTTTTTTCTTCATTACCAAGCACAAGGGTGAAAAATGACAATGAAAAGAAAATTAACAATTCATCTTATTTTGATTCCTCTTCTTTCCAAACAGAGTGTAACGCTTTTTGATGGTAAACATTTATTGTCCTTTTTTGATTATGATCAAAGTGAGCCTCCAATTCTTCAATAAGAGATGAAAGTTATGCTATTCGCAATTAATTAATTCATTTCTATTAAGGCAATCTTTCTCTTCTTAACTCCTAAGTCCTAACAGTGTAGTAGAAAGTAAGATTAGCTGATTTAGGATTTTAATAGTTGTCTATAAAATGTTAATAATTAAAATTTAAATATTATTAATAGAAACAATATTTTTCAAAACACTATATGAGTTTACACACTTGCGGAAAGAGTTCATAATTAGTTAAATTAATTGATTTTCATTCAAAAACAAATCAAATTAATTGATTTGCTTATCGCTATGTATTGGAAAAAAAAAAAAAAACTAAAAGGGTATTAGACATTTACATCGCTATGTATTGGAAAAAAAAAAAAAAACTAAAAGGGTATTAGACATTTACTTATTTCGAACAAAATGCAATAATAATAGTTAGTTATTTAAAAATTAACGTTTGCATTGTGCAAGTTTCTCTCTTACTCTATGCAAGTTTTAGGGTTTTCTTTTTAGGGTTTTGTCTTTTTTCGCATCTAGGGCGTTTTTGCTTTCTGCTCTTCGACGTTGCTATGGATTCTACATTACAACAACTCGCTAGCATGGCTATGGACGATGACGAGATGCCGGTCCAACAGTCTCTAACCCTAGTTATCTTGGTGGAGTCGGACTTTTGCATGGTTGGGCGATTACTTATGGGTCGCAATATTAATTTCCCTGCAATAAGGAACACATGGCTACCCTTCAGCAGCCTAGTTGGGGAATATGCATTGAGGATTTAGGGCACGTGTTTTTTATTCAGTTTTTTCATATCTTGGAATTTTGATGGGTTAGAGACAGAGGACTATGGTCGTTCAACAACAATATGTTGTTACTCCATCCACTTCAAAAGGGTGAGGATCATTCCTTAGTTAAGTTTCATTCGGTGGACTTCTGGATACAGGTTCACGTTCACGATATTCCGATAGTACTCCTATCTAAATCAGTTGCAACTCAGTTGGGCAACTTTAGTGAACAATTTAGGGAATAACTTTAGTGAACAATTTAGGGAATATGACGCTAATATAATATCTAGTTTTTGGAGATCCTATATGCGATTTCGGTTTTCTGCAGACGTGAGGTACCCATTAAAACGTTAGAAAAAGCTTCACCTGAGGTGGGAGAGTTGTTACTATGACTTTTAAATATGAGAAGCTCCCTAACTTCTGTTTTAGTTGTGGATGTCTAAGTCACACGGACTCTTTTTGTGAATTGCTCTTTGCTAATCCGACTAGAAAATTCACTAAGCGTGGGGTACTTGGTTAAGGGCCACTGGTAGGGCGGGTAACAATTTCGGTGATCGGTTTCGAAGGACTAGGGCAGGGTCCATGTTTTCTCCTATGCTTGCATCATTGAATTCTTCTGTTCCTCAGCAGGAATCTTCTAACAGAAGAGGAATGGAGGACTTGCAAAATAAGCAAGTTGTTCCAATGGATATTACCACTCATGAGAAGATTGGTGATGAAAAATTAATAGCACTCGTGAAAATGGGGAACTGCTGTTGGATGAAACCAAAAAACAGGAGTGGACAGGGGTTAGGACTATCAAACACAGAAAGGCTTCTTTTCTTTTCGAAGGACCTTTTCTGTCTGACTTGAATCTGAGCACCTATTACCTATATTATGGATCTAATACTATTCTAACTTGAGATAGTTTGATTTCAATGGAGACTGATAATTGTTTTTGCTTATTCCTTCTCATATTGTTTTAGCATGTATTTTGTTTCTATGGAAATCATTTAAATTTGTAACAATTTTTTAATATTGTTGGCTAGTATTGCTGTTATATTGTTTGCAGCAAGCCTACTTAAAAACAATTTAAATTTTTTTTCCTTTTTAAAATTAATTGATTTCCATGTTTAGGTACATAGGTGGAAGTAAATTCATGTTGTGCAAAAACAATAGCCGTCCTTAAGCCTTTGTTTTTTTTTTTTTTTAATAATTATGGAGAATATTTAAGAAAATATTTTTTGGTGTTGGAGAAAGGAAGATTTTTTTTTTTTAATAATTATGGAGAATATTTAAGAAAATATTTTTTGGTGTTGGAGAAAGGAAGAAAGCATTGAAAGTAGTATTTCAATTAGTCTCCATTCGGCTTTACATATTTTGAGTCTTTTTTATTTGAAGAGAAAACAATAGAAAAAAAAAATGAGAATTTTACTTATTTTTATTAAATTATCTAAGTACCTTAAATCAATCTATATATATATATAATCCGGTAACCAAAAAAAACTTTACAAAACTGATGTTTCGCTCCTATGTTTGAGTATTGCTTTTTCTCTTTCTTTTCTTTGATAAATTTTTAATAATTTTTGAGCATTTATTTTTCCTTTTTTCATAAATTAATATTTGAAATTTAAACTAACTTTTATAATATTTTCATTTTTAATATTTCCATTTTTAAAACGTAAAAAATTTTGAACTACTTATCATCAATAATATAAAATTTTAAAAAGTTTCAAATTTTTGCAGACATATTAGATGTGGCCACAGCAAATGATGAAGCCCATGTACTACTTTCGTATTTTGCTAATCCAGCAAATAGAAATTGAATATTCATTCGAGGAGAGAAGAACTGGATTTGTTCTTTCCAGAAATAACATTAATCAATAAAGGTTTGACATAATCAGTTTTAGATAACTAGAATTGAAGTGTTGTTATAGCTATGTTTGACTTTTTTTTTTTCTTCTATTTATTCTTTTATTATTATTATTATTTTTATTATTATTATTATTATTTGGAAACATCATGGGATGATCACATTGTAATTAGCTTCCCCTTTCATTTAGCTAGAGAGAAAGGACATTCTTTCATTTAATCTATTATCTCTCTCTCTATCTTTGAAAGAGGATTTTTACTCAATTTTATATTTCTTTAGTATTTTTTTGTGACCTTTTTTATTTTTTGAGGTACGTATTTTCCTCGATTCATGTTTGTTAATTTAGATCTATGCAAATGAATTAATTAACCATTTAATTCTTGAGATTTTATTTAAAACTTAAAACACTTTAGGTGATTTTTATTTTTAGTTTTATTTTATTTGCACTTAATAGTGTATGATTTTTTAAATTAACTTATAACTAATAGATATATAGATAATTATAATTTTGAAATGTTCGAAATTTTTGAATTTTAAACTAATTCATAATTAATAAATATATAGATAATTATAAATTTAATATTTTTTTATTTTTATAAGCCATTGGGGGTCTTTAATTAATAGATATTGTGGCTTTAAAATTAGTTTACTCAAAATACATGTATATATAGATTTTACTTGAATTACTTTCAATCATTTTTATTGTTAGTTTTAATGCGAAATTATAAATAAAAAATTTTCGACATAGCAACATAATTCAATAAAAGTAAGTATTCAAATAATTTATAAACACCCCCACTCGAAGTGCGAAATAACGACTAGTTATATATATATAGCCGCACGCGAAGTGCAAATCTACGACTAGTTTCGTTTCATTTTCTCCGATGAAACACAAAAACTAAACGTGGAGATATAGGGAGGGATTTATTTTTTTTTCTCTTGTGACAACCCTTCACTGTTATTTTTTATTTCGTTGCAAATTTTTTATTTTTTATTAAGTTACAGATTTATGATTATTTGGCACGCAAAACATTTTTTATTTTTTATTAAAGTTTTACAGATTTATGATTATTTGGCAGCAAATAAATAAGTTATTGATGTTTTTGCTAAATTTTTTTTTCAAACGGTTTATCTTCCATCTTGTGTTGGAGTTTGTGATTCTCTCCATTCTTGTGGTGGATTTTTTTTTTTTTTTTTTTTTTTTGCATTTGTTTTTGTTTATTTTGGATAGATGTGCAATTTGTGGAGAATTTTTTACATACACGATGATTTCTGTCTTTTGGAGCTTGGTAGTACAGTTTGTTTCTCCATTCGATTTAGTGGCTCAAATCCTCGTGTTATTCGATTTAGTGGCTCAAATCCTCGTGTTTGTCATAAACAACTAGTTTATAGATACTAAGTCATGTACGGAAGATTTAGGAGTTTATTTAGCCAGTTACTTTGAAAGATCTGTTAATTTTTTTGAGTTCACTTTTCAATTTTTTATTACGATTTTTTATTCGATTAGCAAACAATATTTATTTTAGTTATAATAGTTTTGTTCTATGTTTAATTTTTAAGAGAGAGTTATGTCCTCCTGCATTATTTGTATTGATATGAAGTTTTTAAGAAATCCTAATATATTATACTCAAAAAAACTTAAAACTCTTTCTTAAATACATTATTTAAGTGATGACATGATTGAAAGTTTCCAACAATAATATTTAATTTTCTCTAAAATTTCTTCCTTTCCAAACAAAAGAAAATAACATCTATTTTCTTCCCTTCATTAAATTCAAACAAGAGCGGAAAATGACCATAAAAAGAAAATTACAATTTCCTCGTTATTTTCCTCTATTTCCTCTTCCTTTTTAATATCCTAAAGTACTTTTTAAATATGATGCAAATTTCTTAGTTTAGGCAAGACACTCTATTTGTCTGGATATAATGGTTTCTTTTTTTATCAAGAAGCTAAACTAGACACCCCACGTTGATACAATGTAAGGATTGTCGTTTCTGGTCTAATGAGGCTAAATGGAGTTTATTTTCTTGATGTTCATGTCGTTAGATTTGTTAACTCCACTTCTGAATTTACACTCAGATTAAATTTTTCCACTTGTGAATTGAAGTTTAAATTTCATAAAAGCATCATTCTTTCCAACACATAATAAGTTCATAAAACATGGAAAATAACTTTAATCCATACGACATGAAAAATGCATCTATTTATAATAAAGTTAGTGATAAAAATTAATTTTTAAAATATTTGAATTGATATATATTTATGAATTCAAAAAATGATAAGTGAAAATAAAGAGAGATACAGTATATTCATGTGTATATTACTTCTATTTCATATTTAGACTCCATTTATTTCTGAAAATAACTTGTGGAAACTATTTTTTAGATTTTTCTGATATTTGGAATGCTTAGGAAAATCAATCAATATAAAATATTTTTCTAATCAAAGAAAAATTGAGTATTTTTAAGGAAAATGACTTCTAATTTCAATGAAGAAAATCATTTTTCAAACATTAACAAACTTATTATAACCTTATAAATACACATTTATCAATTTACTAATCACCGATAGCCATCACTATAAGTCGCCGTCCATTGTCAACCATCGCCACCAATGACTATTAGAATTTATTATTTTTATACCTTTTTCTCATATTTAAAAATACATTTTTAAAATATAAAATTTTTGTAATTATAAATATTTTTATAATCTTGTAAGTTAAATATTTTAATATTTCTTAATTAATTTTCAATCTGCGCTATGGAGTGCAACTTGCCACAACCACGCCACCAATGACTAAATTAGAATTTATTATTTTTATCTCACCTCCTTTTTCTCAATATTTACAAATACATTTTTTAAAAATATAAAATTTTGTAATTATAGTGAATAATTTTTATAAGAGTCTTGTAAAAATATTAAATACTTCTTTATACATCATTTCTCTATAATTAATTTTTTGCATAAGTAATTGCAACTAACAACAAAAAACCACACTTAGAGGGTATGATTATTTAAAATAATAAAAGTTCATCAAATGTTAAAATATATTTTTCACTATTATAAATATTTTTATAATCTTGTAAGTTAAATATTTTAATATTTCTTAATTAATTTTCAATATTGCAAACAAACAAAAAAAATGAGTTATTTAAATAATATATTTCAAGAAAAATATTTTTCTTAGAAAATATTTTTCAAATATAAGATATTTTTAGAAAAAAAATTCTTAATTAATTTTTTAAATATATCGGATCCCAATTATAGTTTTGATGAATATTACACTCAAAATCATGGGTTAAATAAGCCTAAAAGGTAAAATATAATCTTTTTAATTCTAAATAAGTTCAAGTGTTAAATCGGTCGAAAAAGTTAATCGACATTTTTAATCTCTTTAAATACAGATTTAGAGGCTAAATTTACCTTTAATCCAATATATTTAGTAGTTCAAAAAAAAAAGCTAATTTTCATTGCCCAATAAAATTTTCCAAATTTTTTTTTCCGTGAAAACTTTTTTTTGACGAACGATTTTTTTTTTCTTTAGTATTGGAAAAAATGGTTACACACTGACCAAGGAATTCTCTTATTTTGGGAATAACTTTTTAAGTAGCTTTTAGCATTTTGAGTAGTGCAAATTAGCTTTTAGATGTTAAGGCAGCATTTCAAAGCAACTAATTTTATTGCACAGACCCTATATTTATCTTAGTTATTGCTATATGTGCATTTACCGTGAAGTTAGACAACAATAATAAAAAAAAAATCTTCTAATAATTAGAACCTTCATTCGATTAATTCTTTGTAATTAAAAGAGATAAAATTTGATTAGATAAAGATAAAATTAACATAAAATAATTAATACTCGCTTTGTAGTATAGATTTTACCTTGTTTCACTTTAAGTGCTCATTTAGAATTTTGAGCGTATATTAATTATTGTTTTCCATTTACCTATATATTAATTATTTTTTTTCCATTTACCTATATTTATTAGGTGTTTTGTAATAAAATTAAACAGAGAGCTTTTAATTTTAAAAAGAGCAATTTAGATATTCTACCATATATTTAGAAAATCAATGCATTTCAATTATTTTCTTAATTCTTGTGAAAAGGGAAGAAACGGAGTATTATTTTTTATTTTCTAAAACATGTCATGTAAGTGGAACAAAAAAATCAAAAAGTGTCATAATTAAATGGAATTGTTTTTTTATAGAAACAAAATGATTTAAACTATAAAAATACCTTCAACTATATAATTCATTACAAAGTCACTATAATTTAACATTTATAGTTTCAATTATTTTCTTAATTCTTGTGAAAAGGGAAGAAACGGAGTATTATTTTTTATTTTCTAAAACATGTCATGTAAGTGGAACAAAAAAATCAAAAAGTGTCATAATTAAATGGAATTGTTTTTTTATAGAAACAAAATGATTTAAACTATAAAAATACCTTCAACTATATAATTCATTACAAAGTCACTATAATTTAACATTTATAGTCTGGACATCCAATTTGAAATACATATATATTAACACTCTATTTTTAAATTGGAACCGTAGAATAAAATAATATAAAGATAGAACCCATAACTTACCTTTGTGTTAACGAAGCCCAAAACACAATGTTATAAGTCACCAATATCCTTTTGAAAAAACAAATCCATAATATGATTCTCATTATCAGTAACAAAAGGCTCACCATTTTTACTGTCTCCACTTCTCCTCGTCTTGGCCAAGCAATCTAAATGATCAAAAATCTCTTGAAGCATTTTTTGTAAATTTCCAATAGAAAGGTACAATCTCTGCGGGCATGGCTCCATTAACTCCAATAGGAGGAACTAATTTTGAGTCCTCGATAATAACTACTTCTTCTGTTTTAAAAAGATAGTTTATCTTTTTTTTTTTTTAATTTATCCTAAAATATACTTTCTTTTTTTGCATTATAGTTAATCTTTAAATTTTCTACTATATTTTTTTATTAAATTTTACTTTATTTTCAATAACTCTCGTTAATTCTTAGTTATTATTCTAATATAATAATAATTATTCATGTGCTATTTAAGATGATATAATAAGAAAGTTATATGAATAAAATTATCCATTAACCATATTTTTGAATATGTATGAAAATAGAAAATAAATTATCTTTTTAAGACGAAGGAGTTATAAACTTTTTATAGACACTTTCAATCAATTTCTCTCCTAATAAAGAACCATTGTCCTTTCATGGGATCGAAATCGATCTCATTGGCATCATCGACGGCAATATCGATGTGGTGGTCAGAATCAAGATCAAGTAAAGGAATAATTAGAGATCAAGTAAAGGAATAATTAGAGATAAAGCTTGTTTGTGAGTGTTTGTTTTTTTTTTTTTTTGTTTTTTTTTTAAGTGGGAATTCCAATAATATTTTATATCTTTTCTTATGCTATGTTTGGAAGGGAAGGAAGTAAAATAATGGTGTAAAATTTACTATTCATTTTTCTTGTAAAATGAGGTAATTTTGTAACTTAATTGCAGGGTTGTAGTACCATATCAAAAGACTTTAAACTAATGTTAATATAAATTAATTAAGGATAATATAAGTTAATTAAGGATAAGGATAAAGATAATAAAAATTAATTAATAACATAATTGTCAAAAAAAAATTTTAATAAAAAAATAGAAACGTAGGATTAACATTTTAATAAACGCTAGCTTATCCACTAATGGTTATTTTATAAATTACTTTAACAAACGATATAATTTACAAAAATAGTGTCTTGACACAGTCAAAAACTCTAAACTCTGCTTTAAATACTGTTGTCAAACAGAGCCCTAGGCAAGGAAGAAGTAGGAACGTTAAAGGAAAATCTAAAGCCAAGTTATGGTACAGTGTTTATAATATTTTATTTTAAAATTCTAGTTTCACTTAAGGACAAGGTGCCAATATATCTATATTTTAAAATGAAAAAATCAGATACAAAGGTTAAATAGAATAATTTTACAAGAAATTATATATTTGAGGGTATTTTTGTTGATTTATCCAAATAAAACTGAGAGTTTTTGCTTTTTACTTTATTTTTTTCTTTTTGACCTAAAAACAACAGTAAATTTTCCATTCTTCAACCATTTCATAGCTTTTTTTTTTTTTTTTTTTTACAACAGTGAATTTTTCCATTCTGGCAAAGCCATTTCATAGCTGTTTTTTTTTTTTTTTTGTTTTTTCTCATCTTATTGTTATACAAAAAACTAATTCATTTTTTGGGCGCGCCGCGCGCATTTATTTTATTCTCGCACGGTAGCTACCAAAACACTGCTTCCGGCAGGGAACTTTCTTTTATTTTCTGCATCACGCATATAAAACCATTTTTTTTTTTTTTTTTTTTTCTCTCTTTGTTAACAAAAACTAATTCATTATTTTGGCGCCCATTATTTTATCTCCATAGCTCCAAACACTGCTTCCGCAGGGAAACTTCTTTCATTTCCATCACCAAAAACCACACTTTGATTTTGACATTTTATCAAATACCTATGTTGGCTTCCATATCTGCCTCCACATATGTAAAAGCTACCAAGAAAAGCGTCTTTCTCTTAGACAGATGCCTTGCTTTCTCACAAATCAAGCAAATCCAGTCCCATCTCACAGTTTCAGGCACCCTCAAGGACCCCTATGCCGCTGCAAAAATCATATCTTTTTGTGCAGTCTCCAGTGCCGGAAATCTCTGTCACGCTTACCAACTTTTTCTTCGCCTTCAATTTCGATCTACCTTCATTTGGAACACCATGATCAGAGCTTTTGCTGAAGCAACTGAACCCAGCAGAGCTATTGCTTTGTATAAGCATATGCTCTGAAGCAATTTCTTGCCTAATAACTATACTTTCTCTTTCCTTTTCAAAGCTTGCACTGACTTGAATTATTTTTTCTTGGCTTTAGCTTGCCATGGCCAAGCCATCAAATTGGGCTGGGAGTCCTATGACTTTGTTCAAAATGGGTTGATTCATTTATTTGCAACTTTTGGTTTCATGGATCATGCTCGTCAATTGTTTGATGTGAGTTCTAATAGAGATGTTATTACATGGACTGCTTTGATTAATGGGTTTTTGAAATCTGGGCAAGTTACGGTTGCACGCGGACTGTTTGATAAAATGCCTGAGAAGAATTCTGTTTCTTGGAGTGCGATGATCACTGGGTATGTACAAGTTGGATTGTTTAAAGAGGTTCTTGAGCTTTTTAATGCTATGCAGATATCTGGGTTTCGGCCAAATCATGCTGGCATTGTTGGTGCAATTACTGCTTGTGCTTTTCTTGGTGATTTGTATGAAGGAAGGCGGATACATGCTTACATTAATAAAAATAGAATTGAATTGGATAGAATAATTGGCTCTGCGCTCATTGACATGTATGCAAAGTGTGGATGTATCGATCTTGCTTTTTCCATATTTGATCAATTGCCAAAAAGAGATGTCTACGTTTATACTTGTTTGATATCAGGTTTAGCAAATCATGGTGAGAGTGCAGCTGCTATTGAGTTGTTTGAAAGGATGGAGAATGAAGGAGTTGTACCAAATGATGTTACGTTTGTAAGTAGAATGAAGGAGTTGTACCAAATGATGTTACGTTTGTAAGTGTGTTAAATGCTTGCTGCCGAATGGGGCTGATGGATGAAGGATTGAGAATATTTGAAAACATGAGTAAGATATATGGTATTGAGCCACAAGTTCAGCACTATGGATGTCTGGTTGATCTCTTGGGAAAAGCTGGCAAGTTAGAAGAGGCAAAGAAAGTCGTAAAAGAAATGCCAATGGAGCCAGATTCTTATGTTTTAGGTGCATTACTCGACGCATGTAGGGTTCATGGTGATGTTGAGTTAGGTAAAGAAACAGTTGATACCTTGGTTCAGTTGAATCAGGACCATGGTGGGGTACATGTTGTTCTTTCAAACATGTATGCCTCTGCTAACAAATGGGGTGATGTTGCAAGGGTAAGGAAAGGAATGGAAGATAAAAAAGTAAGAAAGGTGCCAGGTTGCAGTCTAATTGAAGTGGATGGAGGATAAGGTGCATTGTGCTTTGGATAGATCTTTCCATGTACTTATGGAGGATATCATGTTGTTGTGATTGGAATTAATGAGCAATTAAAAAGCTGTGTTGATGATAATATGACATTGGAGTATGTTCAGGTTGTTATGTCCGATCGCTATGCATCAAAGAAATGAGGGTTTTCCCTGTTGGCGAAACATCAAGATTATTGCTTCCTTTAACATGGTGCAACTTAAGGTGATAAGCACTTTGGATTTAGAAATTTAGAAAACTGAACATCCCTGTAAATCTAATACCTTGCATAGTTTTCTTGAAAAAACTGATGTCGTGGTTTTGTGGTTGACTGCTGCACATTTTTTTTTTTAATTAATAACATTTCAATGGTCAAATTATTTGCTTGAAGTTGTGCACTTCAGTAATTATTGCATATTGGTGGTTAAATAACATTGTATGTGTCAGTGGTATCCCAATTAACATCCTTTTGGTATCATAGGAAGTGTAATAAAGCATGTGTGGATACTAAAAGGTTAGCGACCCGACACCTGAGTTATAGAAGCAGTGGCATTGGATTTGGAGGACGCAGTGGATGTGGACCTGTCCCCATGGATGACCACCCTTTCTTCAGATTCAATAAAGGGAGGCCTAGTTGGTGGCCTGTGCTCCAATGAACCAGTACTTTTGAGTAGAACAACCACTTCTGACATTGTTGGTCTCAAAGCAGGTGAAGTTTGAGTGCACATCAAGGCAATCTCTATGATTTTCTTCACTTCTTCTGCTTCATATTCATCTGGGCCTAAGCTTTCATCGACTAATTCCAGGTGTGTTCCATTCTCGTATAGTTTCCATGCCTGTTTTAGGTCATAAAGAAATGTAAGACAGAAACAATTTCTAATTAAACAAGTTTAAATTTGAAGTAGAAGTTGAAAAATTGGAGAATATATAAATTTATGTCCATCCTTGTTAGTACTCACTCGTTTGAGAAGGTAATCAGAGCCAGGGTCGGCTATCATCTCACTACCCTTTTTGCCACTAATGATTTCTAGGACAACTACCCCATAGCTGTAGGTATCCACCTTTTCTGATAATTGTCCATGGATTGCATACTCAGGTGCTGTGTATCCCCTGATTCATTAGTATTAATCACTGTTAGAAGAGAACACAAAGCACTAAGTCCATTTTTTATGTACTCACACATTATGACACTTGAACGAGTTAGAATTGAAGCAGAGTTGCTTATGATGGGGAACGCTCTCTTCCCTTTTCTACATGAGCAATGCTAGGTCCAGACAACATCTATGCTATGGCGCCATAGATGCTGTCACATATTCCCTTGGGACATGTATTGATGCTGAGTTCACACATGGGAGTCTAAACACAATATATATTGTGCGTGCATAGTAGAGCCATTGAAGTGTTTTAATGCAACATTAAGTCTTAACTTACAATGTGCCAGCGAATCTGGTGCTTAGATGACTTTTATCTTCAGGCAGAAGTCTTGCCAACCCAAAATCTGCTATTTTTGGCTGGAAATCATCATCCAGAAGAATATTGTTGGGTTTTATGTCACGGTGTATAATGCATACATGAAACTGTTCATGCAGATAAGCAAGACCCTGAGCTGTCCCAAGGATTATATCAAATCTTTGTTTCCAAATCAGAGATCCTTTTCTTTTACCTGTTCTCAAACAAAATAAATAAATTATACGAAGCAATTTTAAATGTCATTCTTTGCTCCAATTAAAAGTTCTAATGGTTAGATGATTTTGATAATTATGACATTTCTCAGAGATCCTTTTCTTTACTGTTCTCAAACAAATAAATAAAATTATACGAAGCAATTTTTAAATGTCATTCTTTGGCTCCAAATAAAAGTTCTAATGGTTAGATGATTTGATAATTAATGACATTTCAACATCTGTTGAATCTCTAAAGTCCACTGTTCCATATAACGCAAGACAAGTAGGAAGGCTATATGATTCTGGTGCTGTATTGACTGAGCTGAACTTGAAGTTATCACAGTTGATGATGTTGAAAGTTAAATCATATAGAACTTAGCTTTTCTTGTACACGTGATTCAAATTTGAGCTGAGTTCTCCAAGTAGGAAGCTATATGATTCTGCTGCTGTAATTGACTGGAGCTAACTTGAGTATCACAGTGATAGAACTTAGTTTGTTTACACGTGATTCAAATTTGGGCTGAGTTCTCAATTTTATACAATATATTGAAATGTAAAATATATAATACATAAAGCGGTTGAAATTTGCAGAAGGAAAAATGTGTACTTCAATAAAAAAAAGGTCATTTTTGACATCTACAAAAAGAAAATGTATATATAAATAAACTAAGAAGACCTGGAGGCTATAACTTTACAAATTTTCTCTTTTTTGGAACCAGACTGACCCTGCTATCGGTTTAATTGTTAGTCCTGAGCTGGTTCCGGTTTTCATTCCTTGGGGCTGAAATCGGGATTGATCTATTCCCCTACTGGTTCTGGTCCGGTCCAAACCAGTTGGTGAGGTCTAAGTTAAACTTAACCTGAGCCTGTTGACTTGGATTGTTTTGTAGCTCTATTTGATTTAATCCAAAAACTTTTCCACTATAAAACCATTCGATAATGTGATAAATATACTATGTAGTAGGGATGAAGTTAATTTACCAAATAAGAATCTGTCGAGGCTGGTATTTTCCATGTATTCATAAACAAGAAGTAATTCTGGTCCTTTGCTACAACAACCAAGTAGTCGGACAAGATTCCGGTGATGAACATTACTTATAAGTGTAACTTCACTTGCAAAATCTGCCTGTGCCCTTCTAGATTGGCTTAGAGCTAGTTTCTTTACTGCAACTATTTTCCCATTCTTTAAAGTACCCTGTTTATTGCCCAAAGCAAATCAGCAACAAATGTGAACATTTGCTTTAGGAAATTTTCCATATTTGATTATTCCCAATTGTATTTCATTAACAAGTAGGTTAATCCTTCTGTTTCATCTTTTGGGCCTACAACAACCAGTTATCGACAAGGATTTCCCTGGATACATTTATTATAGGATTCAGGGTTCAAAGCTTCGACTTGCAAAAATCGTTGGCCTATGTGGCCCTTTAACGAGATTGGGCTTACGGAGCTAGGGTTCGGTTACTGAGGAGCAACTATTTTTCCCATTCCGTATTAAAGGGTACCATCATAATACTGTTTATTCTGCCCAAGAAGCAATCAGCAACAAATGTGAAATTTGCTTTAAGGAAATTGGAAAAGAAGTGCAAGGAAAACATCAAAGAAGAAAACGCAAATATAGTAATATTGAGCTTGGATCACTAGTTTTGGGCGTGGTGTCAGTATATATTGGCTTTTGTGATCAAGACTTGGTATAAATCACCAGGGATAATCGCGCACTCACTGATACTCTAGTTTGTTACATATGGCTTCACTTTATGGAGAATTTCCTGTGCTTGCACTTCATAAGTTTATAGTAGTATATACTGGTATATGGGCCTCCTTAATTCAGTCTGCTACACTAATATGTTTGGCTGGCGGGAGGGAAAGCTGGATCTTGTACACATCTTCATTTCAATCGGATAAGGAGAATTCTGATCAACTACGATACTATAATAAGCCAAACATTGTCATGAGTGTAACACAATATCACTTAATGCATCAAATTAGATAGTAAATTATGATATCTCCATTGCGACTCAAGAATCCTGCCAATCCCAGTATGGGAATGGATTCGGCTTGATGCCAGAAAGCGGGCAAATATCTAAATGTCTTTCTATCAACTAGAATTTTATTTTTTCCGATATGTTGTATAGAAGGGAGAGTAATTACAATATTGGAAAGACTTGTTCTAGTGTGGCATCGTTCCATCTTAAACCTGAAACTGAGCGGTTAAGGGATTGTTTTGGGAATTCATATTCTCGAGGTGTTAGTTATCCTACATTAAAATTTTCAACGACTTCTTAGTAATTTTAAGTAGAAACAATCAACATGACTCATCTCGTGGAATTTAGAATGCATTATTAACTTAGGTATGCAATCAGTAGCTCTGAATAATATAATTACTATTTCCTTGGGGAATGCTAATTGCTCCTTTAGTCTTTATCGTGAGTTTTTCAAATAATTTTAGATTGGGTTGGATTATATATTAAAACATCGTTTCTCACCTATTTGAGATTTTTAATTATTTTTGTAGTCTCTAAGATTTTTTCATTGTATGGGATATACTTAAATGTATAAATTAAGTATTTTCCATGAAACAAATTATTTTTCAAATCTATGAATTATATAAATTACATGAATGAGGAATATAAGTTAATTCAACCTCATCTATAAGCGTTTACGCAACTATTCTACTCTCCTATCTGTGTTTTTTAATTTTTCTTAATCCCAAATGAGTCCTTACTTTTCCAATAATAGAATGCATTTATTGATAAATTCATATTCTTTGTTGTTTGCTTCACCTCTAGAGAGCTGCTCCCGCCCATTCTAGAAAGCTTAAACCATTGCAAGACTACACCCCTACTTCAAAAAAGCATAAATAATTTTTAAGACACTAACCCTCCTGCCGCTGCCTTCCTCCTTGAAAGCTTAAACCATGCAAACAACCCAATTATAAGCAAAATAAGACCTACACCTCCTGCCACTCCTGCAATAAGAGCTGTCTTTTTGCTTGAACTTCCTGTAAGAACCCAACAAAATTGATGAGCAAATAAAAAGTTGAAAAAAAAAATGAAGTCTTTTCAAGCTAAAAGATAGATTAATCAAAACAAATTGAGCTTGTTTTTTTGTTATTAGAGAAAAGTCTCACCTGTTTTTAGGAATGGCTCAAGATTGATAGTCTGGTTATCGGCGAAAAAAGGTTTATTTGAATACCTCATGAAACACCCAGAATCGACTGCTCTACCGTCTGTCTTAGGAAGACATCTTTGTATGTTGGCATAAGCCACTTGCATACAAGCTAAGCAGCCACTCATATCAATTGTTTGAACACATTGTGCAATGCCATAAACTGATGCATTACTGACACCTACTATGTCTCTCTTACTGGCAGTGAAGAAACCATTAATCCTTGGTGTTGCGATCTGAAGATCTCTTAACAAGCTATCTGCAGTTGTTTGGAAAGCAGCAGTCAGAGATGTAGTTTGATTTTCACAGTACTCACGGTTGGCATCTCGAGTGGTCTCCCCGTAGAAGTCATTCCTCTCGTACCTGAAAACAGGGGGAGAAAACACTGAGGCTCCATTTGTCTTGCAAAAAATATTTATTTTTGGAAATGTGGAGAAAGTAAGAGCAGCCTGAACTAATGGATAATTGGGCATATGATGCATAAGAAGATCATGTGTTTGTTCTAACTAAATAACAAATTGCTTTGTACATTTGGATTGGTATGGACCTACAGGTTTGAGCTTCTGATCATCTGAAGTCTTGTATTACTAAACATGTATTTCACTAATTGCTGGTTCTAATGGACAGTTTCTGGGTTGAATTCCAAAATAACATTAACAAGAATAACTATATTATTTTGTCAAATACTTGTTCTGAGTGCTGATATTCATGTTTCTGGGCTTGCGTAGAGGTTCATGTCTGAACACACCTTACCTGAATATTTGATGCCATTTTTTTCTTTGAAAAAAAAAAAAAAAAAAATGCTGATATTCAGTCTTCTGGGCTTAGCGTAGAAGGGTTCATGTCTGGAACACACCTTACTCTGATATATTAATGTTGAGCCAATTTTTTTCTTATGAAAAAAAAAATAAAATAAAAAAAAAAAAATAGACAAAAAGGACATTTGGACCTTTTTCCTTGGCATATATTAAATTATGTTATTACTAATAATCTATTTACAAAGAAACAGTTAATATTTTAGGTATAAGTTCGAGAAAACGGCTTAGTTTCGTGATTTTAAGCCCATACGGCTTTCCCTAATTTTTGTTTGGATAGGACGTCAGCTTGAAATATCTCCTTGTATTAAACTTTAATGTATCGGCCTCTAAAATATCAAAGCAATTTTCAATACCTCCCAAATATTTCTGGTGTTGGAATTCAAAGGCCATCAATGAAACGTTGAGGTACTGAAACAGAAATGAAGAAGACACTAAATAAAGAAACCATCTTATTGGAGACACATAAAGCTCCTAAAGATATAAGCTTACTTATCAAATTGGTTTCCATGCTGTTCTCACAATAAAGTACGATGGAATGTTGATAACTAAAAACCTTTGGACGAGATCAGTATATTCAGCAAGCTTTTGGTGCCTTTAACAGCGGGGATTCTGCTAAAAAAAAAAAAAAAAAAAAGACAAAGGACATTGGACCTTCCTTTGCATGATATATTTGTTATTACTATATATTACAGAACATGTTAATTAAGTTGTGGAAACGGCTATTTAAGCATCGCTTCCAATTTTTTGTTGGATAGTAAATCAGCTTGAAAATGCCAAACTTTAATTGGATCTGGCCTCATTCAAATTTCAATTCCTCCCTAAAAAGTTTTGGGATCAAAAAGGCAGAAGAAGGTTGAGGTACTGAAACAGAAATAAAAAAGAAAAAAAAAGACCACTATTGATCCAGAACCGAATAAACCAAAATGGAACCTAAAACCTGACAGATCAGATCAGGTCTTCGTTTCAATGTAGGATTCAATAAATCAGCCACCCCAATGTCAACACTGTTCAACGCCAACAAAGTTCTATTGGTTTAATTTCAATGGTCATCTATGACGTTTTACTTATAATTTCTTATATAATAATTCCCTATTTAATTTATAAAATAAAAATTACTTAATTTCAATTGTCCGAACACAAATGGTTTCAACTTTTTTTTTTTTTAAATATATGACATCGCCGGCCTAATTTTAGGCTCAAATAGCAGGTCCAAGTAAACTGTCCAATGCTAGAACCCATGAAATTAGAGGCAACGAGGCAAACGTGATATTGAAGGTTTCAGTTTTTAGTAAATGTCATAAAATATCAAATATTAAGAAACTAATACATTTGGTAAAAAATAAAATAAAAAAGTAACTTTAAACAATATGAAACTAATAGATTTGGTAAAAAAAGGAAGCACTAACAAAAAGAAAACACTAAAAAAAAAGAAAACACTGAAAAAAAGGAAACTTAAAAAAAAAAAAAAAAAACACAAAGAAATAGGTATTTCTAAAATCAAATCCCTATACAACTTATGTGATTTAACAATGAGGATGATGACAGGCGACGACGACCACAACAACGATAAATACGATATATATACATATATATATTGTATCCGTATCAATCCAATTAGAATCGAGAGTTCTACCTTATCTCTTTAGAGCATAAACAACATCCATGGCGGTAACAGTTTTCCAGCAAAAATTAAGTCGTTGATATGCTTATAAAAAAATGAAATTGCAGAAGACAAATAGAATAAAAAAAAAAGAAACCGTGGAACAACGCCAATAATGAGAAGAACAACTGACAGTTGAAGATAATGAGAGCAAAAGGAGAAATAACGATAAAAAAATAATAGACGGCAACAAAATAAGAAAGAACGATGCAGAAAATAATGGAGGCTGCAAAAAGACGACAGCAGAAAAAGAAAAGGAACTAAAAAAAGAAACGATAATTAAAATAGGAAATTAATAAAAAAGAAAACACTAAACAATTAAAACACTGATAATTAAATTAGAAAATTAATAAAAAAAGGAAACACTAAGCAATTAGAACACTAATACCTAACAAAATAAAAAAGGGCATAAAAGTAAAAAACAAAATTAAATTGACAATAATTTACACTGAAAAGTCAAATTAACAATCTCTAAACATAAATTTCAAAATATGACATCTATTAGAATTATCCGTGAAAATATAACAAATTTAGGAGATCACTTGAACATGGGGGCCCATATTTGTGTATAATAGAAAGGATAAGTTTGGTAACTAAGATTTGGAATTTGTAACTTATTAAGTATGATAAATATCAAAGGTGTTATTTAACACTCTGTTTGGATGGGTGATGGAAGGATAATTAATGGAAGGGTAAGGAAGGGGAATGGTAAGAGGAGTTACAATAAAATTATGTTGATATTTGGAAATGGTTGAATTAATGGAAATACAAAGACAGAGATAAATAATTAAATGTAATACAAAAATACTTTGTTACGGTCTCTCTTCCCTTACACTCCAATTTGGGGTGTAGCAAAATTTGAGATGGAGGAGTAAAGGAAAGTAAGGGTTGCCTTATATAGCCTTATCCTTCCTTAACTCACCTCTTTTCAAACGGCAATATGTATCTAAATTACTTCTCATTCCCCTTATATACCCCTCCTTAACCTCCAACCAGGGTATAAGGGTGAGGTTCTAAGTTAACACTTATCCTTTTCACTCTCTTAATAATCTGTTTCTTATTTTATTTAGTATATACTATCCTCGTTCCATAATATTTATCATATTTGAAAAAATAGTTTGTTTTAAAATACTTGTCACATTTGTGGTTTCAAGAAATAATAAATCTTTTTTTCAATGTTTACCCTTTGTATATGACTAATAATTATTACTTCCATTTAATGATTTTTTTAGAGAATTAGTATTAAATTAAGGATAATGTAGTCAATTTACTTAATAATTGATTATAATTTAGACAAATTTAATGGCTTTCTTAAGAGACATGAAATTTTAAATGTGACAATTATTATGGAATACAGGTAGTACTATACAGATTATACATATAATAGAAATTGCATGCATTGTATATATGTAATGATGACTTATTGTAGATATTATAGAATATTCACTTTTCTTGAAATGCACTCCTCAAACTCCTATAAATAAGTGGTGACACTATTACAAAGAATATGAAATTCAAAATATGCAAACTTAATGCATTAGCATTTATTCTATCTCTCTATTCCCTTCGCTCTCTTCCTTTCTTTTCTTTTTTTTTTTTTTTTTTTTTTTTTTCGTCTATTTTCCCTTCGCTCTCTTCCTTTCTTTTCTTTGAAAATTTCAAAGCTTTCAACTAAGGAATGAAGTAAAAAGTAAACGCTGGGGGATTTAGACTTATCCAAATCCTCTAAAGAGAGTGAAAGAGTAAGATTGCTTGTAAGAGATTTTTTTTTTTTTTTTTTTTTTTTTTTTGAAATTCAAAGCTTTCAACTATAGAATGATAAAAGACGCGGGATAGTATCCCAAATCCTAAAGAGAGTGAAAGAGTAAGATGCCCTTGTAAGAGAATGGACACGTCCATTTGCTTGCATTCTAATCCATCTAATGGAAATATTAGACCTCCGCAATAAAATCTCCTTGCAATATTTAATAATCATCCCAAATTCAATTTCATCAGATCCTTGGGATGTAATTGCAAACACAAGAGATTGTGAGCTTATAAAAATGCAACTTGGAAAAACAATATTATTTTCTAACCAACATAAACATGCTCTAAGAGCTAAACCTTCCACAGTCAGTACGTCCATGTAGCTTTCCATAAAACCCGACAAGGCCTTGGTAAAGTTTCCCTCAGCATCTTCAATCACCAAGCCATAGCCTGCCATCTTAAGATCACAAAATATAACACTATAAACAAACACTTGCTGCCTTCTGCCACTCTTGAAGGACACGCCTTGCATGGGCCAACATCATATACATGGACTGTATTTGTCCATGCCAAAGCTGCCGATTTCATGCCCACCACAAGCTCCATGCTGTGACAACTACCTCTTGGCTTATAGCAACATCATTTAGAGATAGGACTTGTTGGAAAAAATTATTAAAAGGCACTTCATAATTCGACACTAGAAGCTTGTAGCTCTCCCACACTTCCTTAATTAGCCTTAACGCAGTGAAGCAAGACATGATCTCTAGATTCCTCAAAGTCACAAAAACCACAGTTACTTGCTACATGAACCCCTATAGTGCGTAATCTATACCTTGTTGGCAAAATATTCCTTAAACATCTCCACAAGAAATCCTTTACCTTAGGTGGAATATCTAACTACCATAATTTTTTGGTGGAATATCTAACTCCCATAATTTTTTCCAAACACTCCCGGATTGCTTCTCACCCCCTTTCCCTTGGATTCAAAGACCCAAGAAGTAACACGATTGAACATTATATTTCCCTTTTTTCTCAAAATGCCAAATAATTTATCCTTAATATTTGTATTGGTAATGGAATATTAAGGATATAATTAATATCACGAGAGGAAAATAACTCAATAATCTTAGAAACATCCCAAGCCTTTTGATTTCCTAGGAAAAGATCCTCAACTTGCATTGTAGGGGAAATAAATTTCAAACCATCCTCCACTTGAAATCCCTCCTCTGTTGGAACCCATGGATCTTGTCTAACCAAGATTTTCTCGCCATTCCCCACCCCCATCTAACTCCATATTTTAACACATCCTTAACAAATAAGACACTTTTTCAAGTAAAATTAGGATTGTTACCTAAAGTGACTAACAAAAAATCCCCATGGGGAAAATATTTAGCTTTGAGAATGCGATAAAGAAAAGTCTAAGTTTCAGCAATAAGCCTCCACCCAATTTTGCCAAGCAGCTATGTTAAAACTATAAAGATCACGAAAGCCCATACCACCATCGCTTTTACTCTGACCCATGCGGTTCTATGACAACCACCTAATCCCTTTCCCTTCTTTATTATTACCCCCCACCAGTAAGCATTTATAATTTTTTAAAGTTCGTTGCAATTTTTTAAAGTTCATTGCAGATAGTCAAGGGAAGTAGAAACACTCCCATAAAATAAAAAGGGATAATCTGAGCAACTGATTTTAGAAGAATTTCTTTACCTGCTCTAGATAACATCTTACTATTCTAGCCGTTTATTTTTCCCCACACCTTATCCTTCAGAAAATTAAACACTTGCCTTTTATATTTGCCAATAAGGGAAGGTAAACCCAGATACTTACCCCCACCCATGAATTATGAACTTCTAAAATATTTTGAATTAAATTCTGAGTAGGCAAACTAACATTCGGGCTAAACATAACACCAAACTTAGAAAAATTCATCGCTTACCCCGACGCCAATTCATAAACTTGAAGAATATTTTTAACAGCACGATTTTCAACCTCATTAGCTTTAAAGGAAAGAATTGAATCATCAGTGAAAAAAAAAAAAGATGGGAGACTCTAAGACACCTTCTACTCGCCTTGCACCTGTGAATACACCATTTTGTTTTTGCTTCCTGCAGTAACAGTGATAAACCTTTTGCATAAAGCAAAAATAAATAGGGAGAGATTGGATTCCATTGTCTCTAACCAATCTTAGGCAAAAAAGGCCCTACCATATCCCCATTACAAAGAACCGAGTATCTGACACCAATAACACATAACATAATCCACTCAACCATTTCATAGAGAACCCCATTCCCTTTATCATCACCCTCAAAAAATTCCAATTGATCCTATCATAAGCGGCAAAAAAGGCCCTACCATATCCCCATTACAAAGAACCGAGTATCTGACACCAATAACACATAACATAATCCACTCAACCATTTCATAGAGAACCCCATTCCCTTTATCATCACCCTCAAAAAATTCCAATTGATCCTATCATAAGCTTTGTCAATATCAATCTTAAAAGCTACTCTACCCTCTCATCTTGAAGTCTTCCTCTTCATATTATGAATTTTCGAACGCAATCAAAATATTATCTCGAATAAGCCTACTCGAGACAAAAGCCGATTGACGTCCCGAAATAAGGTGGGGAAGGACAAATTTAAGTCCATTAGCGAGAACTTTAGAGATTATCTTATATAATAAATTACACAAAGCTATGGGTCTATCATCTTTCAAATTCTTAGGATTATTAATTTTTGGAATTAGGCAAACAAGAGTATCATTCAAGGAATCCAGAAAAATACCTTGTCAAAGCCACTCATTGATTTCACTCACCACATCATGCCTAATAATATGCCAATATTTTTGAAAAAAATATAGCATTTAGTTCATCTGGTCCTGGTGACTTGTTTGGATGCATACTAGACACAACTTCCTTCACTTACTCACACGAAATGTTCAAGCCTAAAACTTCATTCTCTTCTAAAGTAACCTTGTTATGAATAAGGTGGGTTACTCGACTTGGATCAGCTTCCGCTGTTGAAAAAAGATTAGAAAAGTAGTCGAGGATTACTCTGTGAATTGCTCCCTTATTCTCGACCCACTACCCATCTTGTAACCTCAGACCACGGATCCTATTAGTCACCCTACGAACCTTAATGCATGCATGAAAGTACTTTGTATTTTTATCACCATGAAGCAGTAAATGTGTTTTAGCCTATTGTCTCAGCTGAATTTCTTCCAACTCTAAAATGCTATTCCATTCCTCTTTAAGGCAATCAATTTCCGTTTTCGAAACCCACTCATAGCATTCATCCAAAAGCAGCTTAATCAGATTCTTTCGTGAGCGCAAAGCTCTACTCCTGTCTCGACTCCATCTCTAAATCTCTTCTACGCAGTTCCATTTTTTATCTATACCAGACCCATAAGAATTCGATTGCCATCCTCTTTAAATGACCTACTCAAAATCTGCTTCAAGAACCTAAGGATTATCAAACCTGAAAATTCTAGTCCCCCCAAAGTGTTTTTCTACAGCTGAATCATATAGCATGGGATGATCATTCGATACCAGCGTTAGCAGGTAGGAAGTGTGGCCATAACAAAATAGACTGCACCATTCTGAGTTTGCAAAAGCCAACTCTAGTTTTTCTTTGATATTAACACAACCTTCTCATCGCGGCTCCCACGTAAATTCATAACCCAACCAAGGTGTTTCAACCAACCCACAGTTGGTGATTGCCTCTCTAAAGCCCTGTAATAAATACAGCGGTTGTTCCAACCCCCTTGCTTTTCTTCGGCTCTAAAAATATCATTAAAATCGCCCAAACGAAATCCAAGGGTTGTCATCTCGAGCAGCTAGAGCCTGAAGAAGGTTTCATGACACTCTCCCACGATTCTGCTTCGGACATCTATAATTCCAAGTAACACAAACTACCTGATCCTCCACCAACACATGGCAAGCAATAAAACATTTTGAGTAACCCGTTACCTGTAGCTTCATATTATTGTTCCAAAACACACAAAGTCCCCCACCCCTACCAATCCTAGAAACCTCACTTATCTTGCTTTCTTGAACCCAAGTCTCCAATAAAAACACTACATCCAGCTTATAGTTAAAGATAATCTCCTTGAGTGTTCAAACTGTATGAGGGTTGCCAATCCCTCAACAGTTCCAGCTTAGAAGTCTCATTTCTTCTGGCTGTTCTGCTTCACAGGAGTAGTTGATACAGAATTTATAATAACTTTAGATTAATCCTTGTTATGTGAAAAATTTGAAGACGTAGAAGCACACTTCCTGGGTCTCTTTTTCCTATCCTCCTTATTAGCTAAGGGTTCATTCTCATAAGTAATGAGTAATTCTCTTCCTATCCCTAGATTCATAGTGTCTAAATCCACCATCCCTTCTCTCCCCATATCATTAAACCCTATTAAGCCTCCCTTCCTATAAAAGCTTTCCCTAAATTCCCTATGCTTGCTATTGAGTTCAAAGAAAAGACTATTCGCTCGCAAATCCTCCTCCCTCGCCTCTTGTCTCTCCTTCCCTTCCTCCCTTAACCATCCGCTCATCGATTGACTCTCCCCCCTTGTTGGAACTCTAATTCTATCATCCCATTCAAATTGCAGCTCTTCTTTCTTTTTCAATAACCTTATTTCATAAAATTTACCATTGTGTCCTAATTTTCCGCACAAAAAACAAAAGATGGATAGTTTCTCATAACGAAACTGTACAAAGAAAGCATTCCTCGATGGAACTATAAGTTTCTTACGTTGATGTATTGGCTGCCTTGAGTCTAAAGAAACTCGAATCCACATAAAGTTGGCATTAGAATTCACAAGTGTTCATGCATCATGCTCCTTAAACTTACCAACAAAATTCCCTAACAGTTTCACCATTGATTTTGACATAAGTCCCCCAAAAGTCAACAAAAAGCAACGGGACGAGCACTGGATCTTCTCATTCTTGCATGCGATGCCAAATCAATAAGTGTCTATTAAAGCTCTAAGGAGAGCCATTCATGACCCACTTGATATCGACTTCATTGTGAAAATGATAAAGATACCTCTTTGCACCTAGATCAATGATGGTAACACCCCCTAAGGATGCTAGAGATCAGCAAAAAGGTTTTGCATTGCTAGAAACGCAACAAGGCTCATAATCAGGAACACGCCCACTAAACAGAAACCATACTCTGGTTCCTGCTCTACTACATCCGTTCCAACCTGAAAACCTTCATCTTTCTCATCATGAATAGACAAAGACGAGATTCCATCCTCCATCATACTAAAAATCAACACAAAGCAATCGTGAAAGTTTGAGAATATCAAGCAAATTGTGCCTTGGGGCAGACAAAGACCAGAGCAGCTAGGGATTTTTTTAAAACAAGGAAAGCAATGTTATTAGAAATGATATTAGTTAATCACAACAATGCTCTTCCCTTTCTTCTAACTCTCCCCATTTCTCTCTTCTTTTTCAACCTCCTAGTTTTGCATTCTCTCTATTCCTCATCTATTTCTTTCCCTTTTTTTTTTTCTGTTTCTCTATTTATGTCTTTTCTCACTAGACTAACTGGATCACGGTGTGTTAAGCCACACTACCCGTTGCACGCCCAAAAAGACATTTTGATAGACGCAAACCTAACAAGTACCAACCTTTTTTAGGCTGAACAATAAAATAAATAGTAAATAAAAAAGGTAGGGCATTGTAAGTGGAGTGGTGAACAAGTTAGAGCAGATAAGGATTAACACTTAATTCAATTGATTCAGTTTGAATATCTAAAAATTTGAATAATTGAATATTTTTTTGAAGGGGTTGAATGAAATTTAATGTTATCTAAAACTGAGCCTAAATTCTCGAAAATCAAATGTATGTAATCCAATAACACAAATATATATACATATAAGGACAAAAAGAAAGATGCCGTGGTGGATAACTATTATGACTTAGTGGAGTGAGCTAGTCAATCTAATGGTCATGCTGCAATTAGACTTTCTTTTGGCAAATTTTCTAAAATGATGAAGAACCTTATGTTATGTTTACAGGAAAATACTTTCCAACACTTGGTATACTACTTATAGGCTTAATATATTATTTCATCCTGAAGTTTCAGTTTCACTCTAATTTGACATTTATGTCAATTTCACCTTGAACTTTAACTTTTTGTTGCAATTTCACTCTAACATAACATTTATCCCAATTTTACCTAAATTTTGATCTTTTGTTGCAATAGCACCCTAAATTATAATTATGACTTAAATTGTAAATAAAAAATGGATTCACTCTTGATTCTGGGGTTGGTTAACTTAATACCATTTGTTAACTTAATACCATTTGTGTAAGTGAAGAAATTTGGTTTAATAGTAAGAATAATCTCTATTATTATTTTTTAATATTTTTAAATTATTTTTTAAATGATAGTAAGTAATATTTAAAAATTAATTATTTGATACTTGAACGACTTTTTTTTAAAAAAATTAGAATATAATTATATCTTATATTCTACTTTGATAAAAAAAATATTACAATTTCTAATAGTTTATGAGTCAACTAAATTGATAGTAGCTTTGTTTTTAAAGTTTCTAATAGTTTATAATTATTTCAAAATTTATATTAAAAATCAAACCATAATAATAATTATATTCTATTTTTTAAAAAAAAAGATTTCATGTATTAAATAATTAAGTTTTAAATATTATTAATTATCGATTAAAGAAAAAATTTAAAAATATTAAAAATAATATTAGAGATTGTGCTTACTATTAATCTAAACTCTCATTCACACAAATATATTAAGTTAACCCAAGATCAAGGTCAAAAGTGAATCTATTTTTTATTTACAATTTAAGTTCTAATAATAATTTAGAGTGCTATTGCAACAAAAATTCAAAGTTCAGGCTGAGATTTGAATGAAATTACAACAAAAATTGGATTTCACGGTGAAATTGGCATAAAGTTCAAATCGGAGTGAAATTACAACAAAACCTAAAATTCAGGGTGAAATAATATATTAAACCCTATTATATATCAAATCAACAATTGGTTACCATATTAAAAAGTGGGTATAGTTTTTTATTAGTTTATTCTCATTTCCAGTGAATTATCAATTATACTTTTTTTTTTACTCTAAATAATTGTATGAGATAGGCTTAATGTATAGATAGTTATATAATCATATTTATGTAATCCATCATCATATTCTATACGGACCACATCTTTCTTATCTCAATTAGTAAATAAATGACAAGATTAAGATTGATATATGCTAATTATAGAATAATATATCTATTTGTCCCATTTAAAGTCATTATTTCCTTTTCATGCATCAGAATTTTAAAATAATTGTAGAATTTTAAAATCTCCTTATTGATACTCTCTAAAAAAAAAAAAGAAGAGAAAAGAAAAGAAAAAAAAAATCCTCCAGTTGCTTACTAGTCAAATCAGATCCTCATTAATTCAATTGCAAATTGAACTCTGGTAGTTAAGAAGTCTATTTGAAGTCGTTGTTAGTGTTCAATTAATTAATATTTTAGCATAGTATTTGAATCGGTCCAGCTCTTAAAAAAACCAATAATGCTATTTGTCTCAATCATAATAATTTTGTGTTTGCAGTTGTGTGATTTAATTGGCTGCTACACACCAGTTTTTTTTTTTTTTTTTTTTTTTTTTTTTTTTTTTTTTTTTTTTTTTTTTTTCTGTTTTTTTTTTTTTTTTTTTTGCTTTTTTTTCTTTCCTTTTTTTGTTTTTTTTTTCGAGCGGCTGCGTCTTTCCTTTACTTGACCATAATTGCAGTCAGTAGTTGTATGTATTTTTTTTTTTTTTTTTTTTTTTTTTTTTTTTTTTTTTTTTTTTTTTTTTTTGAGGCTGCTCTTCTATTACTTGACCAATAATGCAGAGTATTGAGAATTTTTGTTTCCACGTTGACACGTACCAAGATTTGAAGCGTACAGTAACTCAGTATAACTTTAAAATTTTATTTCCTGTACTAAATATATTTAAATATCTATTTAAGTATCTATATTCAAATTATTTAAATTTTATTATTTATATTTGTCTCAAATTTATTTAAATTATCCTTTAAATGGATAAAATATTGGCAAATTTTAAACTATCAAAATCCAAACTTTTTTAAAAGGTATATTTTACTAATAAATCGTTAAGAAACTTACAGATATTTATGGCCATAACTATTTATTATAACAGATAATAAATAGCGGATATTTAAGTTTAATATCTATATCTTATCCGTATCTATTGTAAATAATAATTTCATTATTTATATCTATTTCAAACTCGTTAACAGACGGAGCAGAGAATGGCTACCCTAAAACGCCCATTTCCCGTCCCTAATCAATGCAACCATTCCAGTGACCCTCCTTGACCCCATATTTCAATAACTACAACTTAGTTTTAGAAGGGGACATAACCGGCAGTGTTGACTCGACTGCTGCGTCAGTGGTCAGAATTGTTCCTACAACGTGACATCTCCGGCAAACCTTATTAAGTTGGATTCCAATAAAAACGTATCTTGTTCCTGTGCCACTAACATTGAGCGGATGTTCTTTACACCAAATCAATGATTTGTTATTATTTGTTTTCAAAAAAAGAAAAAACAAAAATATATCTACCTATATATATAGTAGCTATATGTATTATATAACTATTAATTCATAATATTAAAAACTTCATCACCTATATTAATATTAATATTAAAATCATCACCTATTATTATTATTTTATTCTTTTAAATTTATATTCTCGTTATTAAATTTATTAAGTATATAAATTTTTAATTTTTCGATTAATAAAAAACATCATTTATATCCAATGTATTTAGAGAGCAAATCTTATTGACAGTTAAGTCAACTAATGAAATTAAAACATACTATCAACATTCGATAATATTTATCACATTTAAGAAAATAATTTTGTTCAAAAATATTTGTCACATTTGTAGTTTTAAGGAATAATAAATATTATTTTTCATATTTACCCTTCGTATATGACCAATAATTATTACTTCAATTCAATGATTTTCTTAAAAAATTAGTATTAAATTAAGAGTAATATAGTTAATTTATTCAATAATTTATTGTAACTTAGACAAATTTAATAATTTTATTGAGGGACGTGAATTTTCAACGTGACAAGTATTATGGAATAGAGATAGTAATAAACATTTGTAAATGATTTCCCACATATTAAAATCTCCTTTCTTCAATACTTAAAAAAAATATCTTAAAGAAAATAAATTCGTATTATTAACTTAATTATGATAAAGATGAAAATATTTAGAAATAATTGTGAGAATTTAAATACGATGCTATATATGTAAAAACACCCATATTTTGAGTAATAAATCTTAATATATATAGTCATGTTGTGAAGTTAGGGATATAAAACAATTTACAGCAACTCAAGAACAATTTGAGAATTTTATTAGTTTATGTTCAATCATGTTGGTTGATTGACTGAACAAAATTATGGAACACAAGCATTAATTAGGCTTAAGTATAAAATTTATACTTATTTTTATCTGTCGTGTTTATATTGTTTAATCCAAAATTATTTGTCAGATAATGAGCATTAATTTTTATTTTTTTTTTCAATTTTACCCTTACCTACCAAACACAATACTATTTCCTACAATATTTTTTTTTTTTTAACTGATCTTATCATAAAAACCCTAAATACAGATAAAAGTGGAGGAAGGGAGTATTAAAAGTTAATTTTGTTTGGATCATTTGTGTGTTGAGTTCATTTTAAAGATTATGAAGTTACAAGCCAAACTTCTACATAGAACCAAATTCTACATTTACAAGCCAAACTTCTACATAGAACCAAATTCTACATATACTTATCATAAAAAAAAGATGTTAAATATTGAAAAAAAAAAAAAAGTACCTGAGAAAGCAGCCAAAGCAGCCATCGTAGACAACACGGCCGCCATTACCGGGGGAACAGCTGCGAACTTCGATAGAAGCAGCACGGAAACAAGCAATACATTCGGCGGTGGACATGTAATCTCTACACTGCACCATTGCAAACACTCCATCGGCACCTTCAAGTTGCTTCGCGATGGCGAAATGGTTTCCAGCGTTGAGCTGCGTCCTAAGACTCCTGAAGGTGTCGTTGAGATTGGAATTGAACTTCGATAAGCTGGAGACGTTGTAATTGCTGCAACCTTTGTTTAGAAGTTTAATTCCTGAGTCTGAAACTACGAATTTGAATTCCATAAACGAGCTCCATGTTATTGCTAATAATAATGTAAACATAATATTATTATTGCAGGTTTTGGACTTCATTTTTATCTTTCTTCTTATTTTCTTCTTCCTAAGGGATTTTCTTTCTTTTACAAGGAAAGAATGAGATCGTGAACCCACACATTTTTTAGTTGGATATATAAACAGCTTTTTTCTTTTTGTTTTTTTCTTTTTGTTCTTGTAATAATAGTTTGATTTTTCTTATTATTAAATTTATTAAGTATATAAATTTTTAATTTTTCCGAATCATAAAAGACATCGTTTACATCCAAATCTTATTGACAGTTAAGTCAACTAATAAAATTAAAACATATTATCAACCTTCGATTATACTTGTTACATTTAAGAAAATAATTTGTTCTAAAATACTTATTACATTTGTAGTTTTAAGGAATAATAAATATTTTTTTCTATATTTATCTTTTGTATATGACAAATAATTATTATTTTAATTTAATGATTTTCTTAGAAAATTAGTAATAATTTAATGATTTTCTTAGAAAATTAGTAATAAATTAAGAGTAATATAGTTCATTTATTCAATAATTTATTGTAACTTAGACAAATTTAATAATTTTATTTAGGAACATAAAATTCTAAATGTAATAAGTATTATGAAATAGAGATAGTAATAAACATTTGTAAACGATTTGGACATATTCCCATATATTTAAATCTCCTTCTTCAATAAATATTTCAACACGTACTAAATTTATAAATTATAAATTTATAAACAATCAGTGCAACGCTTGATAGTAAATTTGTTCATGCAACCATTTCATATTTTATGTAAATTTAAATTTACTTTTATTTGGTCATTTTATGTATTAATAAAAATAACTAATTATTATTATTATAATTTTTTTTTTTTTTTTTCTTTTGGCAAATGATTTTTTTTTTTTTTTTGCAAATGAGGAATTTCATTTAAATTGCACAATTATATTGGTTTGTCCCTCTGTCCATTTAATGGAAATGTCTATAGCACAATTATATTGCACAATCATCGACAATCAATCCGAAAGAAGATAAATCACAAACAGTGGAATTAAGGGCATAAACAAGTAGCTGGGGATCGGTATAGATGCAACCAGCTCCTGAAACACTTTGCTCAACCCAATGAAGAGCTGCACAAAGGGCAAGAACTTCGACCACTTTATTTATATTTTTACCAAAACATTCATTATTCATCAGCTTTTACCGACAATCATTAGCTATTGACTCTATTAAATGGCTGAATTATGTAGATTTTAGTAAAATGTACAAAAATGACTAAGTTTAAAGATCAAAACAAAACAAAAGGATCAATCACATATAGGGATGGCAATTTTATCCGACCGCATAGGAACTCGGTCCGATACGATCCGATTTTAACGGATTCAAGTAGTGAATAAATAGGTTTAGGACGGTTTGGAATGAATTTATACAGTATTTTTACCAACAGCATCCGGTTCGAGTGAAATTCCAGTTTAAGGATTTGGGTATCCACTATCCGTTTAATAAATATTTAAAGTAATTATTTTTTTAGAAGAAAAAGTATATATATACTCCTTTTTTATTATATTTAATGCTATAATTATATTTAACATTTATATTATATTATTTATAGCCAAAATAATAAATTTATAATTTTCACTTACTTTTTATTTTTGAAAAATGAAAAATATATATATTTTTAATGCTAAACGGGTATTTAAACGGATTTGGGTATTTAAACGGATAATTATAATTAGGTTTGGGACAGATTCAGATATTAAAACTAAAATTTTAAATGAATTTAGGACGGATTCAAATACCTAATCTATAATCGAATTCGAATTCGATCGGTACATTTTAAGTGGGTACCCAACCCATTACCATCCAAGATCACATGAAACTATCTAAGCGATCGGGGTACACTTTCTAAAGGTGGGTACCCACCCATTACCTCCAAGGAATCACCATGAAACTATCTAAGAGTAATTGTATAGTAAATAAAACATCTTCTATGTAGTCTAATCCGATACTTCATATTATTAATGTTAAGACTTAAGTACCAACCCTTTTTTTTTTTTTCTTTTTTTTTTTTTTTTTTTTTTTTTTTTGAATGAGTACCAAAATTTTATTTAATTATTTAATAAATATATTTAAAGTTTGAACATAGATTTTAATCTATTCCATTTTCAAATCCGAGACGTGATTAGGTTTATTATAATATTGCAATATAGGACAAAGTAGGTTTATTATAATATTGTTGTTTAGGACAAAGTTAGGAAGAAATAAAAGAAACCAAACTTTCCTAATTGGAAGAAATAGCCGCCTTGCAAGCTTCCTAAGCATAAATACTCTGACTATCTTATCACAAACAAATTATTGGAAAAGATATTTGCCACAGCAATAGACAGCTGGAAGAATATTACAATCTTCTCAAAATTTTAATACTGTGGGGGAAATAATTTTCTCTAAAAATAATATTTATTGAATTTGCAATATTTAAATTCAAGAGTCCAAACCTTCCAATTACCTATATTTTATAAAAGACGTGATTAGACTAAATTCCTTATGTGTATTTATAAATTATGTTTATACAAAATAATAGCATATTAACTTTTAGAAAAATATTTATTTTTATATAAAATTTTTTATACAATCGGTAAATAATTAATTGATTTAAAAAATTAGACAAAAATTACACAAATATAACACGAAAATTAGACGATTGACACGAACACGACACGTTTAACCCGCTTAATATCATAAATAGGTTAGTGGGTCGTGTTGACCCATATAACTCGTGTAACCCGTTTAATATCATAAATAGGTTAAGTGGATATTTGATCTATACACGACCCACTTAACCTAGTTATAGTATTTTTAACTTTTAATCTATTTAACTCTAGTATTTTTAACTTTTAAATCTATTAACTCTAATCAATTTAAAAAAATAAATTTAGATAAATTTTTTCAACGAAGTAATCGTCATAAATTCTTTAAGATTCATAATTAAAAAATAAAAGTTAATAAAATAATAAAAATTTAAATAACTTTTAGTTTGGAATATTTATATCTAACACTATAAATTATCTTTTTATTCTTAAAAATCAAAACAGATTTAACTCCGCCTAAATTTTTGGAGTACGACGTAGTTTATATTCATCGTTATATAGAATGGATAACTCGTTTATTGACATGAACTCGTTTAACTCACTCTAAACTCCATTTATTTCAACGTGTTTAGGCGAATTTGGTGTTCGCATGTCGTGACCGTTTATGGACACTCCTAGTATGACATGCCATCAAAAAAATTTCACACATACTATTATGTAATTTTTCAATAGTGATCAAATAATTTTTGAGGATTTACTAATTATATTGAAATAAGAAATTAAGTAATTTTTATTTTATGTTTTTATTTTATGATTATAATTTATTATAAATGATTGTTTATTTATTTGAAATATCAATGTATTATACTTATTTAGTGTAGTGTGTCATAAGTGTGTGGATTATCTACTTTTTAAAAAATTGTCGAATCGTGTACGTGCCTCTATTGGACAATGAAGTGTTTTTTCAATTTATTTTTGTATCTTTTTTTTATTAATGAATAATCAGAAAAAATAAGAAGGGACAATTTTTTTTGAGAAAACTTTTGTTACTTATCTTTTTTGGATATAAAAGAAAATATAAAAGAAAAATAAATTTAATTTTTCTCTACAAATTTATTTTTATAGTTTTTTATTTTCCTTCTAATTTGAAGACAAAATTATCGGAATTTTTTCCTTTATAGTCCTTTCTTATTTCTAAAAAAAAAAAATAATTTTTGCTTATTAATATTACTTTAGTTTTTTTTTCTATATGATATTATCTGAAAATATAATTGTTTTTTTCCCTTATAATCCACACAATACACAGGGTAATATTAAAAGATGAAATAATTAAAAGATGAAATAGTATTTTATAACATCATTGAAAAATAGTAAAATTATATAATAAAATAATAAACTGTATCTTATTGAGATATGCTGAAAATTGCAATGGTAAGATATATCTTCTTAAGTATCATGCGAAACTTTTTATAAGGTATGTAATAGCAAAAGTTATGAATGATATGACCTGTATAAAAATGTATACACGCTATTAATATATTTTTCAATAGTGATAATAATTTTGAAAATTTAACTAATTATATTGAAAATAAGAATTTAAGTATTCTTTTATTTTATGCTTATGATTTATTATAAATGATTATTTTATGCTTATGGATATGATTTATTATTTGAAATATTAATGTATTATTTAGTTAGTGTAATGTGTCCTACGTATATGGATATCCTACTTTTTAAAAATTTTCATATCCATACGTTTTCGTATCTCGTGTCCCATGTCCGTGAAACCTAGCTTCTGGTATATGAGACTACTCCTTACACTAAACTAATCGACTAAGGTTTTTTTTTATTACCAATAAAAATGAAGTGTTTTTTTTAATTTACTTTTGTATCATTGAAATATTTTTTTAATTTACTTTTGTATCATTGAAATAAGAAATTAAGTATTTTTTATTTTATTTTTATGATTTATTATAAATGATTATTTATTTATTTGAAATATGTATTATTTATTTAGTGTATTAATGTCCTAAGCGTGTGGATGTGTTATCTTTTTAAAAAATTATCGTATCTCATTTCTATTAAACATAGTTCCTGGTATATGAGACTGCTCTATACACCAAGCTAATCAACTAAGATTTTTTAATTGCCAAAAAAAAAAATGAAGTGTTTTTTTAATTTGTTTTTCTGTCATTAAGAAATTAAATTTTTTTATTTTGTGTTCATAATTTATTATAAATGATTGTTTATTTATTTGAAATATTAATATATTACTCATTTAGTGTACTGTGTCCTAAGCGTGTAAATGTCTTACATTTTTAAAAAATTATCGTATCTCGTACGTTCTTGCATCTTGTACGTTCTTGTATCTCGTGTTATGTGTTTGTGCAACATAACTCATGATATATGAGATTACTATACACCAAGCCGATCAACTAAGACTTTTTTTATTACCAATAAAAATAAAGTGGTTTTTTTTTATTTGCTTTTGTGTTATTGAAATAAGAAATTTAGTGTTTTTTTATTTTATGTTTATTATTGAAATAAGAAATTTAGTGTTTTTTTATTTTATGTTTATTATAAATGATTGTTTATTTATTTGAAATATTAATGTATTACTTATTTAGTGTAGTACGTTTTAAGCGAGTGAATATCCTACCTTTTTTAAAAATTATTGTATTACGTTCGTCTCGTATCTTGTATCCCGTTTCCGTGCAACTCAGATCCTAGTATATGAGACTATTCTGTATACCAAATTAATCAACCAAGATTTTTTTTATTTAATACCAATCAAATGAAGTGTTTTAAAATATTTTTTGTGGCATTGAAATAAGAAATTAAGTCTTTTTTATTTTATGTTTATAATTTATTATAAATTGTTGTTTATTTATTTTGTTGTTTTTTATTTGAAATATTAATATATTACTTTATTTAGTGTACTGTTGTTACAAAGCGTGTGGATGACTTACTTTTTTAAAAAGTATCGTATGCCTATACGTTCCAATGTATATTTGTTTTTTTTTTTTTTTTTAAAATTACTTATATACTGTTTATTTAATAGTATGTCATTGTTTATTCAACACTCTTTTTTAACATGTGGATTACTTATTAATTGTTTTATAAAAGAATAATTTTTTTATTAAGATTAGATATACTTTTTTGATTATATTATTGTAGAACTAAGATTTAGGAGGAGTGTAGAGGGGGGGTGGAGGAGAAGGAAAAGAGATTATGAGGATTATGGACAAATATCATATATTGTGCTAAGTTGTGATAGATATACTAATAGATCAGATACATTCATATATAATAATATAGAGAGATGGCCTAGAGAACTGTTGCTACTAACGCTCTGGCTTCCATATAAATAAACTACGGCCTGCTTTTAATATATTATGTAGATTGATATAGATTTTTTTCAATAGTAATAGTATATTTTGAAGAATTTAACTTAATTATATGAATAAGAATTAAGTATTTTTTTTATTTTAGAATGTTAATTATTTATTTCATAAATGATCGTTCTTAATTTATTTGTCATATCCATAATAAACCGTCGGCTACCGCGTTTCCGTTATCTTGTGTCTCATGCGTTTTGTGCAGATGAACCCTTCTGGTGTATAAGATAGACTGCCCATAATCAAGATATCGTCAATATAATACCAGAAATTAAATATTTTTTATTTTATTATAATTTGGGTTTATTGTTGTATTATTATTATTATTAATTATTATATTATATATTGTATTATTTTATTTTTTATTTATATATGATTGTATTTATTTTATATTAAACTAATTATATTAAAATAAAACATTAAGTATTTTTTATTTTTTATTTATTATAAATGATTGTTTATTTATTATTATATCTCTCGTACGTTCCGTATCTCGCTGAGTCTGTGCAACCTAACTCTTAATATATAAGACTACCCCATGCACCAAGGTAATCATTAAAATAATAAATTAAGTATTTTTTATTGTATGGCTTGAATTACTTGTATTTTAATTAAATTTTAATTTAATTTAATGCATTATCTTGATGGGATATAACTAATAGATATTGTCATAATCTAAAAATATAAAACAACTTATCTTCTTACAACCGTGCTAAATAATTGTTGTCATTACACTTTATCTTCTTACAACCGTGCTAAATAATTATTGTTCTCCTCATACTTGGCAATTTCCGAGACTTACAATTGGCTACAATATAATGCAATATATACACAAGTGGTTAGGGATAGGAATTCAGTTGATTAAATAGAATGACTGGAAAACTTTCAAAAGAAATCAAATTCATTTAAATTGATTTGATTCGATTCAGTTCAATTTTTTCAATTTCTTTGACTCTTAAGATTTTTAAGAATTAAACCAAACAATTTTCTTTTTTGTTTTTTCTACATAAATCAAATTAATAATTTAAAAAATAAAATTGAATAAATCGATAGGTTGAATCGATTTGGTTGGTTTGACTACATTGTAGCCAATCCTAAAAGTGATTTGTTGGAAATTAAAATAGGCATCAAACAAGTTTCAAGGTTGGCTGGCTCAATCGATATTGGCTAATTATTTTGTCATGCAAATTTTATAAGCAAAGAGACTTTTGTCGTGAATTTGCTATTAAATTTACCATTCAAGTAATTTCTTCTTTTTATTGGTCTACAATTATGGCTTGTTTGGTTTACCATTAAGACTTTTTTTGTGTGTAAATCACTGATATCCGGATCCTATTACCAAGACCACAACTCATAAGTGGTTTACCATCAAGACTTTACCATTTATTGACTTGCACTTATCAATAGGGATTAAATTTAGATCAGATTATACAAAATTCATATTCAATCCGTAAAGATTTTCATATATCCATATTTATATCTGTTCCACTCGAATTTGGATCCGGTCGAATCGAATATTATCCATTTTTTATTCTGTTTAAAAGAAAACCAAATAGAACAATAATTTAATAAAAATGCATATTATGTTTTATGTTTGAAAACACAAAAATTCCTAACAATAATTGGAAATATTATATGCTATGACAACTAGTAGAGACTTTAATAATTGTTAAGTTCAAAAAAACTCAGACTAATGGTTGTAATGTTTAAATTCATATTCTTTAATTTGAGGTAGAGATTAAAAAAAAAAAATACAAAAAAGGTAAAAAAGTTGAAGATAATGATTTAGAATATAAATGAAAAAGAAAGAAGGAATAGAAAAATAAAGGCAACGACACATCTAGAATTACAATCAACAAGTTTAGAAATATAACAAAAAAGCCAAGTTACCTTTCACGGATTAGATTAAGATCGGATTATTCCATATCTATATCCGACTCATATTCGCGTTGGGTTCTTTTTTTTAAATCCATATTTGATCCACCACTAAATGGATCGGATTTTATCTGTTTCATTCAGATCGAATCGGACCGGATATCCAATGAATCGGATCATTTGATCATCCCTACTTACAAATTAAGTAAATTAAATCAACTAACCCAACTCATGTGCAGCCCTCCGCAGATGTCCTAACAATGCATTTGACATCTATCTATATCCCAAGAGTAAGGAAAGAAGTCTCAAAATTTGGAAGCTATGTTCTCTAATCCTTCATTTGAATTACCCTCACTTCACCTTTCCAAGCACAATATGACGCATTTTAGCAAATGGAAAAAGAAAATGCGAGTTCCTGAAGAGACAATAAGCCACAAAGACCTAAATTTTTCTATCAAGGGCCTCAATCTTGGGTAGACAAGTTAGATGTTCCGTATTTCATTCACAAATTCGTTCAATGAAGGTTTTTTCCAAAACAGCTTCAGTCATCGTGAGTTCTTCACTTTATATAAGAACAAAAAGTTAAAGTCTACACTTCCAGAAGCGACACGTAAATTGAAAATAGAACATTTTCAACAAATATTTCTAAACTTATACATACCTTTGTGTATGTATCACATATAGCAAGTACTGTTTGAAAGTCCAAGTCTTAAATCATGAGAACAGGAAGCGAAAGGTACTCTGATAGTTTCAAGATATTTTAGTGATGTGTTACCTGGAAAGTTACTGGCCTGTGAGACTTCGGAGCTGGAAAGGCAAGCAACGATACATTAGTCTAGAGTCAACTCTAAAGCAAAGGACCAAAATTGAAGAAACCATCAAAAGAAATTATAACAGCCTTAGGTTTATTCATGTCATTTACATGCACAAACACGGAATGACATCCACCACTGCATAGCAGAATTCTAAAACTAATCCAACGCACTAACAGATATATCATAATATAAGAACATTTTGTATTCGTCCTTTCTGCGCTCCCAAGACTCATTAGTTTTTATTAGGAACAGTTCTCTAACTTGGTTTATTCTTCACAGCCTTTAATATTTGGGTTTTGCTATAAAATAAGTTTGTTTCCACTGTTGGTGTTAGTTTTTCCCAATGTAAATGCCAGTTGGAATCTTTTTATGTCTATTTTGTCAATGTTATGTATGATATCTGTAAACTTATCTTTTCTTGATGGATGTCTAGATGATGTCCTTTAATGTTGGGACAGGTTGACGTGGATAAGCTAAAATTGATTTAAGGCCAAGTTGCATTCGTATTATTGGAAGCTAAAATTGATTTAAGCCAAAGTTGCATTCGTATTATGGGTTGGAGCTTTAACTTGGAACACAAATGGCAAAACAGACCTTTCTTCCACTTTCCCGATTCACCATCAACAGAAAGAATTCAGTTCAGATGTAGGAACCTATCAAAGTTTTCGCAACTTGCTTTGACGCAACTTGTTTGACGGAATCACCAAACAGATTTGACCTTTCCGAACTCTAATATATACTGTTTTCACATACTAGCTTATGTTGATGGATTTGCAGTATAAAGCATTTGCTCATAAAGTAGATCATTATAAGCAACCATTGTATACTAAAAATCCACCAAACAAAACTGGTATATGAAACAATAAATATCAGTTCTGAATCCAAAAAATATGAAGAAAGGTTACTCACCCTTTCTGGTCTGAGTTTAAGCTAGGAAGCCCAAAAATATAAATACAACTTCGGCTTCATCAATTTTAATTGCCCACATTGAGGTAATTAGTTAACCATTATTTTCCCCCTCACTACTAAAATATTAGAGGTCCAAATACACATTCAAATACAAGGGTCATACCTTAATAAGGAAGTGGGAACCAATTATTTAGCCAAGTTGTTGAATTTTGTCTTTACGGCTTTCATGTTATGATTCTTCACAAGAAAACAAAAGTTGCAATTGGAGAATCATGCTAGTCTCTAACAATCTTTCTGAGCATGTTTGCATGAGTTATGGTCATGGAAACAGAAACACTTCAGCATCTTTTATATGAAAAATAAAATCCATCATTTTTAAGATATATCTGGAAATAATAGCCATTTCTCCAGATATCCAGCAAGTACTTTTTGGAACGAGCTCACAAGAAGCATTGCCTTTTTTCAGTTTTTTACTTGCTACCTTTTATTAAATTTTACCATCCAACAGCATGCCTAAGAACCATTTCCGAAATCTAACTCAACAGAATACTCTCTTCCCTCTATTCCAATATATATATATATATATATATAATATATAGTAAGTGTTGACTCTCTGGTTTCTATATATATATATATATATATATATATTACTCTGTTCTTTGATTTGCTTCTAAAAATGGGAGTTAGCACATCCTAGGATGTTTTCAAACAGAACTTGACTATTGAACTCACTTACCATTAGGGTTCCCTTGTTCATAGAAACATCGTAAAAGCGAAACTGCCTCAGATGCCATTACTCCTCCAGTACATTTGAAACCCTTCCATTGAGCAGCTTCCTCACTATCAAACATATAGAATATGTTAAACATGCCCTAAATTGCACAATGCACATAAATGGAAGACACAATTATAATTAAATATCCACCAATTAAAGTGAGGATCCCTGCATCAGGAACTGGACAATCAAGTTTTATACAACTACTACGTTATGTTACTTGTTTCATAACAATTTGAAACCAAGGAAGTGATTTATATATTGCCATGGCTTATGATGAAACTCTGGATAAAATTTGTATAATAACAGTAGTTGAAGATAAAATAAACAACATATCAATTTACTGCTAAATGCATATGATATTATCGTAGAAGATGGAAAAAGTTAAAGAGTGAAACTTTATTTATTATTTTTTTTTAAGAAAAAAAGAGACAAACAACAATATAAAGTGGAATAGGAAAAGAAAAAGAGTAAGAGAGAGAAAGAGAATGGATGTCCAAATGTAATTTAATCATCCATTTTAATTTTTTTGACAAAAGATTCCGGACAAATGCATTTAATTGAAAAAAGATTGTATGTCCAAACACTTAATTGATAAATAATAATAATAATAATAATAATAATAATAATAATAACGTTAAGACATTAAAAGAAAAAAAATTGACAACATCATGAAAATAATTAACCCAAACGAAAAATAGAAATAAATGAACCTATAATAATAATAATAATAATAATAACGTTAAGACATTAAAAGAAAAAAAATTGACAACATCATGAAAATAATTAACCCAAACGAAAAATAGAAATGAACCTATTAAGTGGCTGATAGTTGCCAGAATGCAGTGACAATATTGATCCACAGCCTCCAAATTTATCATTTGCACATCCATAATACACTTCCTTTATACCTAAGCAAGTGAACAACTGAAGTCAAAAATTATCAATTAGATTAATAAATAAAGCTCTGATAGATTTAAAAGAATTAGAAAAGTGTTATTTGAAAACGGGAGGATACCAAGGATAGACAAAGCTGCAGCACACATTATACATGGTTCACATGTAACATAAAGAGTACATTTTGAAAATTTTTCAGCAACTTCTGAAGTTGAAAGTCCACTTTTTTGCCACTGCTCAAGAAGAACATCTATTGCTTCCATCTCTGCATGTCTTGTGGCCTACAACAAGAAATTAAAGTAGAACCTAAATTGCAAAAGCTTTAGAGTATCTATCCGAATGCTCTTCTGATTTCTACCTTGTTATTGTTTGATACAAATTTTAAATTATATTGCAATTCAAGGATCAGCAAAGTTGAGCAGCGGTGAATAAAGGTGAGACTAGTTACAAACATCCAAGTAGCTATTAAATAACAAGGTGGTAGCTCATTATGTAGTAGATGGTTTCTGAAAAACAATTCACTTGCACAAAACTAACATGGCATAGTTGTGTTGCACTTGAACAAAGGTGAGATTAGTTATAGACATCCAATTAGCTATTAAAGATTAGTTATCAGACATCCCAGAGTTATGCTATTATAAGCTACGAGGTATCTGCTAGCCCTACGAGGTACTGCTAGCTCATTATATATTAGATGATTTCTGAAAAGCAACTCACATGCAAAAACTAAAATAAATTAGAGGGACCTCGATATGATTAAACTTACCATAGAATATCATAAAAGCAGGTTAGAAGAGTAAACAAAGGTGAAAATATTTGATGCATTGATTAACTTACATTTCTTGTCTCTGTTGTTCGATTTCTTCCAGATCCAATGACTATGCCACCTTCAACAATCACACAACTGGTCAATGAAAAAATAGTTTTAGTGATGAAGGATCTGACTAAATAATAATGCAGATTTTAAGTAAAAGAATCAATCTCTTTTCTGGAAGGAAAAGTGTAATCTGCAAAAATTGATTAGGTTAACTGAAGAAGCCTAAATTTCTAGGGAGCACAGCTATGTTGATTAATAATTGCAATATGTTTAAGGACATATGACAATATATGTATATGCAAATTTAGTTCATTTTCGACATCTGAACTGCACATCAACATTGATGGACATCATCTCGTTAAAGAATGTCAATCCTGATTCTAATGCAGGGGTAATTCACCAAATTAGGTTATAAATCCTTAGCAAGTAAAGCCAAAAACCAGCCAACAAAACACCAGCAGGTCTTGTTTAGAGTTGCCCAGGGTTCAACTGAGGCAGAATAAGCAGGGTCTCAATTAAATTCCTCAGTCACTCCTGGCTCACTGCTCACCCTCATGAAGCAGGGTCTCAATTAAATTCCTCAGTCACTCCTGGCTCACTGCTCACCCTCATGTGAGCACATAAAAATTAGCAACGAATTTTTTGATAGCAAGAAACCAACATTTTAAAGAACATAACTCAAACTAAGCAAACAGAGTTTTAGCAACAGGTGGGTTGAGCATTATCCTAATATAATTGAAAATTTGACTAATGAAATTAAGTTATTTCAATTAAATCAAATGTTTTTTCCCTATTAATCATACATATAGTTACTTCTGTATGAACTATGACAAGGACTAGGTTTCTCCAGGCAAGGCATATGTCAATTATACCCTAAATTGCTGAAATGATATATTTAACTGAAAATATGGAGTGGTCTCTGCAAAAATGGAAATTGTATTACCATTTATTTTCCTCCCATTTCATTAGAGCATTGAGAGGTCACTTCCCCTAGTACAAGAGGACTAGGAAGGATCCCCATCCAATGTACCAGTTATTGTGCCCACGATAAACGCCACAAGCCAAGTGCGGAGCAGATAACTACTAAAAGCATCTAAGTAGTAAGCTCACCCTGAGGTGAGTATTCTATACTGATTTCCCCACAACCTTCAGTAAAGGATAAAACTAACAGCAATTCATGGCTCCTCGCTTTGAACTCAAATAAGACCTTCTGAAAATACGAAAAAATACAAGCACTTAACCAACCATAAGCCAGCAGAAAAACTGAAGAGTCAGGTTACTCCCAATTAACTGAAGCCTATCCTTATCCTGTCTTTGATTCCCTAACTGCCTTGACATATTTGAGTTCTTTTCATAATTAACCTAGCATTCACATCTCTTCCATCAGGCTTCTTTAAATTTCAAATCTCTTCATGTTCTTACTTGCTAAAAAACTTGATTTATTATTCTATCTTCTTTTATTTACTCTTCTAACTTCTTTTTGACAACCTTACAACTTTATTTCCTTGTCATCACAAATCATGAATGGAACATCCATCACAAATCATGAATGGAACATCAAACTCTGTCTAATATCCTTATATTCTTAAACAATACCTATTCCCAGAATTACGCTCAAATTGAAAATCAATTTTTTTTCTTGGAGAAAAAAAAAAGGAAAATTTCCCCCCCATTTTAGGTGCACCCATTTTATATCAACCTCTCTACCAGCCGTCCTTTGATTTCACTGATTCTCCCTTCACTAATCATTTTGAAACCTGTCTACCAATGGAAAAATAATACATGCTCAATCATTATAATCAAAGTTTGTACTTAGGTTTCAAAAGTTTTCGCAATCCTTCTACATCGACTCGCTAGACAGTTTTGGTTGTCCTAGGAAGCACAGAATTAATTTTTAAGTCCATTAATGTGAATAATGAAATATAAAGCCACAAGAATGCAAACAACATTTCGAATTTTCTTAAAAGTACATTTCAATTGCTTCTATGCTAGTTTTAGGAGATTAAAGGCCTAGTTCAGTCGTTGTTCGTACATATTCTAATCTGCTTCCCAAGCAGAAATTAGCGTTAAATTTCTATGTATAACTGGATGCAAAGATCAATCCCTGTTTCTGTGTCTAAATATAACTTCAGAAAAAATGATGTTGATAATCAAAAATTCAGGTAGTGCAAATTGCCAAGAATTGGTAAAATAAAATACAGTTCTGTCAAAAATTAAAACCTCAAACACCTGTATCCTTTCCTCTCCTCTTTCTCCCCCCTCTCCAGAAAAAAAAAAAAAAAAAAAATAATAAACTAATAATATAATATGTATAGTATATATATATATAAAGTGACCATAATCTTTGGAAGAGCTTAACCACCACTGGCACTTCAAAGAGACGAAGAGCTTACCCCACTGGCACTTCAAGACAATCCAAGGCATGTTTTGCCTGTCATATGACCAACAAATAATATACCAAAGAGTCACAAGTCAAAAAGCCGACACAAAATTGAAATTGAAATGTGTTGACAGAACCAGCAAACATTTAATTCATTTTAAGCAGAAACAACCTCGACATGTCTGAAGGAGAAAAGCCATATGGCAACTACAGAACGTTAGAGCCCATCTAATGCAGAGGAAAAATATTTTCCCCTGTCGAGTTCAGAAATATTAGTTAGCAGACACTTTGTCTTTTGAAAGACACCTAGATATGGATTTACTGTTTCAGTTTCCTGATCCATTAAATAAGATGACTAGAGTATGAAACTCAAACAAAGAGGCTATCTTTTAACCATTCACTCTACATTTGCTCAAAAAAGCTACCGTTACATTCAGGTAAGAGGTATTGATGTTATCTCTACTTATGCTTTAAGGCATTAACAATTGTAAGATTATTGAAAGCTTTTAGAAACTGGTCATCAAACTATCTGCATGGCAAAATAAATACACGTTATTAAGTAGCATATACATATTTCAGCATCAAATCTCCTAACGTAGGTTGACCTTAAAAAATGTTAGGGAAACTACAAGAATGTTTGCCTCCCAAAAGTCAACCACCAATTTTTATTGAAAAATTATTTTCTTTTATTTCTTGTGGCAATTGGTAAGTGCCAATGCCCTGGGCACCACAATTGATTCGATACCCAAATACCAATGATTTGCTAAAAGTCACAGATGGAAACTGTTGACATTTGGTAATTTCTAACTCAGTAGCACTTCCAACTACTGTGTCAGCTATTTTCATCTCAGTAGCAACCACTGGCCAGTGGCCACAGACTACAGGTGTTAATTGCAAAGTCAGTAGCATTTGCTAGTAGGGACCACAATAATCAAATCCAAATACTCCTCAAAAAGACCTTATGAAATTTTCAAATGAATTAATAAATTACAGAAATTAGAATTTGAGAATCAAAATGTAACAAAGTTATGCGTGCGTGTGCCCCTCCACCCACTCCTTGCAGCTCAACCCGATACAAGAACACGAAACAAATTCACATAACATCTCAACTCGTGAACAAATATTTTATTACCAATTCACATATAAAATGAACCTCTATTAACTGCAATTAGAAATACAGTTTGCAACTTGCACGTTCTCTTATGGATAAGATAAGAATGAAAGATGCTCTTTCAATTCTTGTAAGCATCTACAGAAAACAGCTGGGAACATTTAATGTACCGAAAGTAAAAACTAAATGGAGATAGAACATAATGCCATAAGAAAGCCTTCACTATTTTGCCTAATTTAATCTTATATTGATAGAAGGTCCATGGATTACCTGTTCCATTGCAAGCTCCATAAATGCAAGACTCTTCTGTGAAGACGATTCCCTTTGAACTTGAACTTCCATCTGTCATATGCACAAAAAGAATAAGAATAAGAAAAACAAAAAGACAAAGTGATGAATACAGTTCACCTCTCTTAACTTCCATACTTTCTAAAATTTTAATAACCATAAAATATACAATTATTTTCAAACTCTGTTGCTTCTCTAATAGTTAAACTTACGGCAAAATTTCATTACTAGAGAACAGTCTGAGTATACTTACCGTTGATGAAGATGAGAAGGAAGGAGAATGAGACAGAATTGCCGCCAATAACGGAGGAAGAGGAGTAGTAGACCGCGTTTGCGGCTCCACGAATAGCGAAACAAGAGAGATCACTGTGGTGTTTAAGCCTGTCAAAACTAACCCTCTCATACATTCTCCATCTAATTTCTCTGTCCGTTAAAGCTGCTTTGAAAAAAAACAATAAAAAGCGCTAATGTTGAATGATCGATTCGTTTGGATAAGAAAAGACGAGAGTGAAGTTGCTGAGCCCATATTTGGGCTTCTATGAAGTCCATAAAATTTATTCAGGGCCCATAAAATTGTTTAATTTGGCTTAGTAAATTGAAAACTCAATTTATGCTATGTTTGAAAAGATGGACAACGTAAAATAAGAATACAAAATTATATTATTCACTTCTCAGTGAAAATTAGTCTATAAAAATGTGTAAAATAAATTTACGTTACACCGTCCTTAACATTTTCACTCAAACCAAATAAAAGAATTTACGTTAGACCGTCCTTAACATTTTCACTCAAACCAAGTAAAAGATTTTGAAAATCATAAAATATTTTCACATTTTATTTTACATCGACTCATATTTTACGTCATCCAAACAAAGTATAAATATTTCAATTTAATTAAATAATTGATAAAAGAGTTGTGGATAAATTAAAAAATATAAAAGAAAAGAGATATCGGTTTCTTTATAAAGTGATGCAAGCACTCTCTCAAGTATCCTATGAAAAATAACACAATAAAAAAGCAACACAAACAAGACAAATTTCTTTAATTTCAATTTATTATCTTCATTTAAATTTTCAACCCTTGTTAATTTTATTGTCAAATTCCAATCATATAATCTAATTATGCTTTGAATTTAATCCTAATTCCCTTGTTATTAGTGTTCATTGCTTCCTTTTGAATTTTGTAATACATACAATTTCCCTTAAATTTCACTAATACTGCCCATAGTTTTGTAATTTCAATTACAACAGTTGTTGTTCTCTTAACAAGTTTTATAGGCTGTTTAGAAAGAAAGTTCAAAATTTTTTAAATAAAGGAATCGAAGAGAGTTAAATAAATTGATTTCTCATAATATTTGTAGTTATTTTCTAAAAACTTGAAATTGCACTTATTATTTTTCTTCTATATTCTCTATCATTCATTTTCTTCTATTCTTTTTCTACCCTAATTGTAAGTTGAATTAAGTTATTAAAATAACATTCTGTTTGGATGGATACATTCTTTTGAAGGAATCAAAATAGCTGAGGAAAATAATTGTGGAAAGCAATTTTACCTTATTTGGAAAAGAAGGAAAATTAATTTATTTTCCTTCCTATTTCACTACTTTTAATTAAATATTGAAGTTATATGATCATCAAAGCCATCTAAAAGGATAGGTGAGATTAAAATGGTAATATATCAATATTAACAATTTTTTCCTCTAAAATTTTACCTTTTCCAAATAAAGGAAAATAAATTTATTTTCTTTTCTTCATTATTTTTCTTCATTATCCAAACACAAGGGTGGAAAATAACAATGTAAAGAAAATTAACAATTTATCATTATTTTGATTTCTCTTCTTTCCAAACAGAGTGTAAGGCTTTTTTACGGTAAACATTTATTGTCCTCTTTTGATTATGATCAAAGTGGGCCTCCAATTCTTGAATGAGCGATGAAAGCTATGCTAGTAACAATTAATTAATTTTTTTCTATTAAGGCAATCTTTCTCGTCTTAACTCCTAAGTCCTAACAGTGTAGTAGAAAATAAGATTACCTGATTTAGGATTTTATAGTAGTTGTCTATAAAATGTTAATAATCCACTTCTTTAAAATCTAAATATTATATAATAGAAACAATATTTTTTAAAACACTATATGAGTTTACATACTTGCGGAAAGAGTTCATAATTATTTAAATTGATTGATTTTCATTCAAAAACAAATCAAATTTATAGATCTTGTCTATAAAATGCTTAATAATCCACTTCTTAAAAATCTTAAATATATACTATAAGCAAACAATATTTTCTAAAACTAACTATAATGAGTTACATAACTGCGGGAAAGAGTTCATAATATTATGATTGATTTTCCATTCGATAACAAATCAAATTAATTGATTGCCTTTATCGCTATGTATTGGGAAAAAAAAACTAAAAAAGCTATAAACATTACTTTAGACAAAATGCAATAATAATAGTTAGTTTTTAGAAATTGTCGTCTTGACAATTGTGCAATGTTTTCTCTCTTACTTTTATGTAATGTGTCATGGTCAAAATGCAATAATAATAGTTAGTTATTTAGAAATTGTCGTCTTGCATTGTGCAAGTTTTCTCTCTTACTTTATGTAAGTTTCAGGGTTTTCTTTTTAGGGTTTCGTCTTTTTTTGCATCTAGGGCTTTTTTGCTTTTTGCTCTTCGACATTGCTCTGGATTGTACATTACAACAACTCGCTGGCATGCTATGGACGATGACGAGATGCCGATCCTACAGTCTCTAACCCTAGTTATCTCGATGGAGTCGGACTTTTGCATGGTTGGGCGATTCCTTACGGGTCGCAATATTAATTTCCCAGCAATGAGGAATACCATGGCTACCCTCCGACGGCCTGGTCGGGTAATATGCATTGAGGATTTAGGGCGCATATTTTTTGTTCAATTTTCTGTGTCTTGGACTTTTGACGAGTTAGAGACTGAGGACTATGGTAGTTCAACAACAATATGCTGTTACTCCATCCACTTCAAAAGGGTAAGGATCCTTCCTTAGTTGAGTTTCATTCAGTGGCTTATGGACACAGGTTCACGATACTTTGGTAGGACTGTTATCTGAATCGGTTGCAACTCAGTTGGGCAACTTTATTGGACAATTTAGGGAATATGACGCTAATATAATATCTAGTTTTTGGAGATCCTATATGCGATTTCGGTGTTCTGCAAATGTGAGGCACCCATTAAAACATTAGAAAAGATTCGCCTTACGGTGGGAGAGTTGTTACTATGACTTTTAAATATGAGAAGCTCCCTAACTTCTATTTTATTTGTGGATGTCTAAGTCACACAGACTCTTTTTGTGAATTGCTCTTTGCTAATCCGAATAGGGAATTCACTAAGCGCAGGGTGCTTGGTTAAGGGCCACTAATAGGGCGGGTAACAATTTCGGTGATCGATTTCTAAGGACTAAGACAGGGTCCATGTTATCTCCTATGCTTGCATCATTGAATTCTTCTGTTCCTCAGCAGGATTCTTCTAACAGAAGAGGAATGAAGGACTTACAAAATAAGCAAGTTGTTCTAATGGATGTTACCACTCATGAGAAGATTGGTGATGAAAAATTAATAGAAGCTCGTGAAAATGGGGAACTGCAGTTGGATGAAACCAAAAAACAAGATCGGGTTGGACAAATTATCTCTTCTATCTCTACATTTAGAGACTCAGAATATGTTGCTTCTTTGGTTTAAGTGCTTTCTACTTCAATGGTGGGATCTGCTCTGCAGACCCACCGATCCCAATAATATGTGTTAGTTGGAACTGTCGGGGCTTAGGCAAACCCTAGGCAGTTCATGCTCTTCGTGAGCTTGTTATAAGTAGGGACTTATATTATATTTTTAGTAGAAACTTTAGTCCATAGTTGTCGTATTGATGATTAAAATGACAATTGCAGTTTGATTGTTGCTTTTGCTGATAGGCTTAGTAGGTCAGGGGGCTTGGCGATATTTTGGAATAATCCTAGCTTAATTCATGTGACTGAATTTTCTCAAAATCATATTGATATGCTTATTTCTCCGCCCTCTAGTAGTGCATTGAGGCTTATCGACTTCTATGGGTTTCTAGAGATTGGCCGGCAGAAGAAGTCATGGAAATTTTTAACAGCTCTCTCTCGGTTACACTCTCTTCCGTGGGCTATCATTGGTGATTTTAACAATTTATTATTAGTGCATGATAAATGGGGAGGTACCGGTCCGTCTATGGACCTGATAAATGGCTTTCGCGAAACTATTGATCACTACAAAAAAAAAAAAATGCGAATTTGTGATCAATTTTTGCGGCAGATGTAAATCGGTCACAAAATTACGATGATATTGCGACCAATTGCGATGATTGGCAGATTGAATATACATCGACGAATTTGCGATCAAACGACGATAGAATTTGCGACGGACTTGCAACCGAAGTCTTATCTGTTGCTAATTCTAGCGCTCATAATTCCTACCAGTTTGGTATCCATTTTGTGACCCTATCGCGACTAATTTGCGACTGAATTTGTGACAAATTTGTGACCGTCTCTAATTCCGTCGTAAAATTGCGTGCTCGTAAGAATTTACGACTGATTCGCGACCGAAAAGTTTGCAATCGATAATGTTGGTCATAAATCGGTCGCAATTTGCCTGACATCAAAATGACATCGCAGGAATAAAAATTGCGATCGATTTTCTGCAAAAAAAAATAGGCTTTATAAGCCCCGGTCGCCTTGCTCGACCGCATTCTCTTCTTCCCTTCTCCTCCTCCGCGTTTCCAGCCGCTTGCAGTGCTGTTTCCAGCCGCCAGCCGCCTCCTTCTCCATTCTGTTGCAGCATCGGAGAAGCCGTTCTCCTCTTCGTTCTCAGTCGACTGGTCAGGTACGAGGTGTTACTCTCTTTTTTTTTTTGGTTTTTGTTTCTGTTTTTTTTTTTTTTTTTTTTTTTACTCCTTTTTTTTTTGGTTTCTTGTTTTCTTGTGTTTTTTTTTTTTTTTTTTTGTGGTTCGTTTGTTTT
>NW_023590992.1:0-10295 GCF_014843425.1 Jatropha curcas
TTAGTGACGTCACTTAAATTGGTAGTGCATGCGCACTATCATTGCCGCCATGCACTCTAATAGCTACGTGATCAACTCTAATGGCAAATCAGACACCCTAAATTGGTTTAAACAAATACTTGGATTTAAAGCTTCCCAGATATACCATTGATCCTCATTTCCGCTCCTTTCGGAGATAAATGTCGTTCATCTCTCTATTCTGCGCAGCTAATATGGTAGTAGTGAGAGTCGGTAGCATAGCACCGATGTTTCGCGAGCGTCTCGTTGGAAGTTGGGTCCCCCCCACTTTAGATCATTAATTGGTATAAACGATTAATGTTAAAGTGGTCTAGTTAATCTCAAAGCCAGTTTGATTTGGCGTTTAATTGCTCCAAATCTGATCATAATGACCTCCCAATACTCGTCCTGTGGCTTTGAAGATACCGTCGAGCTCGATTTGAATTGGCTCGAAAGGATTTTGATGCCTATATCACTTTGGTAATTCACACACAGTAACCCAGGAGAAAGAAATCCCAAAACAGCTTCGTAATACACCATCATGTTCGGTGACCAATTGGTTCGAGAAGCCACACTAGTTGGTCATTGAGATGGCCTTGATCAGCTCGCAATCACATCACTAATCAGCTAAAAAGATTGACATCGAATTCATTTCGCAATACATCATCACTAATCGAAAAAGGATCCCAAACAGCTTCGTAAACACCAGACTGGCTTGGCTGAGCCCTATCGGCTTTGAGAAAAACCAATCACGTGTGGGTCCTGAAAAATTGTTCAGAGAAAAAAGAGCAATTTCCTGTGTGCAAAATAGAATCTTGCCTTTGTTAATGTGGGGCGTCGCAAATGCCCCCATGCATTAATAACATAAACTTTGAAATTGGCAATTCACGGCAAAAGATTTACTTTTGCCCCCAGTCCGGAATTCCTACTCGGACCAAAAATATATCTTTTAGGTAAACTTGAAAATTATTTAATTTTTATTGCAAAATTGTTTAAAATTTTAGCAAAAATTAGGCAAGAAATTTTTATCCTGAATTTTAGGATACCCTTTCCTGTTGCGATGCGGTTTGTAATAAGCATATATATATCTGAGGGAATTTTGGGCAATTTGATGCTTTGGCCCCCTGTTGGTGAGTAGACAAAATGCTGAATAATACGAACCGCAAACACTTGAATTCAAATGCTTGGATGGCCATATTTGGGCTTAAATGTGTTAATGGGCCATTTTTGGGCTTTAAAATGGGTTATGGCCTAGGCCCATTTCACTTCTTATTATAATAAGGTTTTCAACATTTCATTTTCCCCACTTTTCAAACCTCAACCTTTTGAAACACTTCTGAAACCTTAGCTAAGATGGCCCAGCTTTCCGAGGTCTCCCCTGCTTTCTGCTTACAACACCTGAGATGGACGACCCTGGGGCGACTCCCTGTTATATCGTTTTGAGGGCGATCGGAGTTTCGAGTTACGAATGCTTTGACACCGGGAACAGACTCTTCAGCTTCTTCTCTATCCGTGGGGCTCCGACTTTCTGGTTTCGACATGATACTAATGCGATGTGCGGTTCCAATGCTGAGGTAAGTAACTTCACACTTGGAATTCTTGTTAGTGTAATTGCGTAATGATTTTGGTGCGATTTTGTGCTTCCTGTGCGTCGGTAGTAGCGTCACGCAGGAAGTGATCAGTGACCGCAAGCTTGTCTAGCAACAGTGTGCGTGAACGCAGCTTCTAAAGCAAGCAGTTGCGTGACGCAGCATTCTGATGTACAGTTGCGTGACGCAACTGTGTGAAGCGATCTATTGTCTCCAGCCTTGTATTTTTTGTCTATTGCGTGTTTGTATGCCTTGTTTGCTACTGAAATGCTCGCCATGGTTGATTGCGATATCTTAGGCGCTTCTGTAAACGCATAGAAAACATAGAAAATTGAATAGATTGAAGTTAAGGGTTTTTCTGTCATCACCTTCGAGTCACTGATGCGTCAACGCATCTTTCTTGTGAGGAAGCAGTGCGTGAACGCAACTTATTATCCGAGAAGAGTGAGCGACAAGCGTGTGGCGCACTCCGGTACTTGCGTGACACGGCGTGGCAGTCTGATCGCAACAGCCCTTGGCCAGAAGCTCAACGCTTTATTTTCTCCTGCCATAAAAAACAGAAATATGAACAAATGTTAGTTCTTAATTCTTTATTTGCAGAATTTCTTACAAACAGGTTGATCGGCAAGGCCCGTGCTGGTCGATTCCCCACGACTGCCGTCAGCCTTTGGGACTATTAGACCCCCCGATACGGTCTAGATAGCATATGCTGCTTTGTATCCGTTGAGTTGGATTGTCGGGTGTGGGGTATCGCGAATTAATGCCTTCTGGCGAGTTCGGCCAACTTCAGCCCTGGTGGAATACTCAAATTTTGGAGTCTCAAAAAGGCCCATTTCCCCGGACTGCAAACAGTCCGTCGGGAGAAGCCTCCGGAAACGAAAAAATTAGAAAGTCATCGGCCCGCAGCGGTGGGCAAGCCGCCCTTTAACGGGCGGTGGTGGTCGCGCTATGAATACCGCAAAATTTGAGGCTCCAAAGAGCCAGTTTTCCCCGGACTGCAAACAACCGGACCGGACCAAAGGCATTTTTGAAGTTCACCGAAAAGGTGCCAATATGTACTTGAAACGTCCGGGACCATCGCCAGATATCGCAGTAACTAGTTCGGATATTATTTGGAAGGTCCGAAACTCCCGAAAAGGCCCCCCCCCGAGCATCAAATTAGCAAAGTCACCTAGGCGACGTGGCTCGGTGTCCACCGCCCGGTGGCTCGGGCCGCCTAGATAACGGGGGCCCCGGCCACCGCCCTCTGGCTCGGGCTGCCTGTCTCGGCAATGCGTTCGGGCCGCTGGGTCTCGGCGGCTCCGGCCGCAGGTGGCCGGCGCCTTGGCCGCCGGAGTGCAAGGCGGCCTGGGCCGGCGGGCGGATCCCGGGTGCGGTGGCCGGGGTACCTGGCTCCCGGCGGGCCCGAGGCTGCCGGGGCCGGCAGGCAGGATCGCCCGGGGGTCGGTGGCCGGGGTCACCGTCTCAGGCGGCCGGAGCCACCGTGGCCGGTTGGCCCGAAGCCCACTCCGTGCCTTGGTGACTTTGCTAAATTCTGACCGGTGGGGCTTTTTCGGGAGTTTCGGACCTCCAAAAAATTATTCCGGAACTAGAGTTCTGTCGATTCGTCAGCGATGTCCCGCGACGTTTCCAAGTACATATTGCACACTTTCGGTGAACTTCCAAATGGCCCCTTGGTCCGGCCGGATTGGTTTGGCAGTCACCGGGAAAACTGGCTCTTTCGAGCCCTCAAAATTTGGGTTATTATAGGCGACCAACAACCGCCCGTTAAGGGCGCTGCCCCTAGCGCGGTCGATAGACTTCCTAATTTTTTTTCGTCCGGAAGGCTTTCCGACCGGACTCGTTGGCAGTCCGGGAAAATGGGCTTTTTGAGACCAACATTTGAGTATTCACAGGCTGAGTCTTGCGAACTCCAGAGGCATGAATCGCCGGAAACCACAGCATATGTACTCTAGATACCGTATCGGGGGGTCCTAAATAAGTCAAAAGGCTGACGCGTCAGTGGAGGAATCCGCCAAAGCAGGATCCGCCAGCACGGGCCTTGCCCAGATCAACCTGTGTAAGAAAATTCATGCAAATAAAGAATTAAGACTAACATTTGTTTATTTCTGTTTTTTTTTATGGCAGGAAAATAAAGCGTTGAAGCTTCTGGCCAAGCATAGTTGCGTCACGCAACTGCAGCCGTGTCACGCAACTACGGAGTTGCGCCACACAGCTTGTCAAAGTCACATCTTCTGAATAATAGTTGCGTCACGCAACTGTTCCTCCAAAGAACAGATGCGTGACGCATCTGTCGAAGGTGAGACAGAAAAACCCTAACATTCAATCTATCAATTTCTATGTTTTGCGGGGGTATGTTTTCTATGCGTTTACAGGGCCTAAGTAAGTCGCAATCAACATGGCGAAGCATTTCAAGATAGCAAACAAGGCATCAAAACACGCAAGATAGACAAAATCAAAGGCTGGAGACAATAAGATCGCTTCACACAGTTGCGTCACGCAACTGTTCACATCAGAATAGCTGCGTCACGCAACTGCTTGCTAGAACAGCTGCGTCACGCAACTGCTTGCTAGAACAGCTGCGTCACGCAACTCCTTCCTGCGTGACGCTACTACCGACGCACAGACAGCACAAAATCGCACCAAAAATCATTCGCAATACACTAAAGCAAGAAATTCAAGTGTGAAGTTACTTACCTCAGATTGGAAACCGCACATCGCATTAGTATCATGTCGAACCAGAAAGTCGGAGCCCGGTAGCGGAAGAAGCTGAAGAGGTCGTGTTCCCGGTGTCAAAGCATTCCGGGTAACCGAAACTCGATCGCCCTCAAAAATCGAGATAACAGGGATCGCCCCCAGGGTGTCCATCTCAGGTGTGTAAGCAGAAGCAGGGACCTCGGAAAGCTGGGCCATCTTAGCTAAGGTTCAGAGTGTTTCAAAAGGTTTGAGAGTTTGAAAAGTGGAAAATGAAATGTTGAAAAACTTATTTATAATAAGAAGTGAAAATGGGCCTAGGCCCATTAACACCCATTTAAAGCCCAAAATGGCCCATTAACACCCATTTAAGCCCAAAATGGCCCATCCAAGCAATTTGAAATCAGTGTGCGGTTCGTATACTTCAGCAATTTTGTCTACTCACACGGGGCAAGATCATCAAATTTGCCCAAATTTACCCTCAGGTAAGTTTTCTTTCAAACGCCGCATTTCAGGAAAGGTATACCTAAAAATCAGGACTAAAAATTTCTTGCCTAAATTTTTGCTAAAATTTTAAACAAATTTTGCAATGAAAAATTAATAAAATTTTTCAAGGTTTACCTAAAAAGATAATATTTGGTTCCCGAGTAGGGAATCCGGACTGGGGGCCAAAAGTAAAATCTTTTGCCCTGATGCCCACAATTCAAAGTTTATGATTATTAATGCATGGGGCTTTGGACGCCCCAACATTTAACAAAGGCAAGATTCTATTTTGCACACAGAAATTGCTCTTTTTCTCTTGAACAATTTTCAGGCCCCGGTGATGGTTTCTCGAAGCCGATAGGGGCTCCACCAACAGTTCATGGTGTTATTACGAAGCCTGTTTTGGATTCCTTTTTCTCGATTTGGATCCTTTTCTCGATTAGTGATGATGTATTGCGAAGCTGATCGAGTCAATCTTTTTACTGATTAGTGATGGTGTATTGCGAAGCTGATCAAGGCCATCTCAATGACCAACTAGTGATGGCTTCTCGAAGCCAATTGGTCCCACCGAACAATGATGGTGTATTACGAAGCTGTTTGGATTCTTTTCCTGGTTAATGATGGTGAATTACAAAGTTGATTAGAGCAATCAAAATCCTTCGAGCCAATCAAATCGAGCCTCGAAGGTATCTTCAAAGCCAATCAGACGAGTTTTGGAGGTCATTATTGATCCGATTGGAGCCAATAAAGCCAATCAAACTGAGCTTTGAAGATAACTAGACCACTTTAACATTAATCGTTTATACAATTAATGATAAAGTGGGGGGACAAACGATTGACGCGTGTCTTTATGCCCCCACCTAACCCGATGAGGATACGAGGACGCGGAATGAGGGATCATGGTTATCTGGAAGCCTTTAAATCCAAGGATTTGATTTAAACCAATTTAAGGGTGTCTGATTTGCATTAGAGTTGCATCACGTAGCTATTAGGTGCATGGCGGCACTGATAGCTGCGTCATGCAACTCCAATTAAGATGACGTCACTATGAAAGCCGACATAACAATTTTCTTCATTCTGTTTGGGTACGTGGCAACGGTCCAGAAAGTGAGCTGCGTCACGCAGCCGTCAGATGCGTGACGCAGCTATCCCCTATTGCCCTACCTCTATAAATACAGCGTTTTTTATCTTATTCGGGACAAGAATTAGAATTTTAGGGCCGTAAAAACACACACTTGCGGCTGGGTTTTTCTGCAGAACTCTTCTGAGTTCCCTGGAAGAAAAAACAGCAACTAGAGATTAATTAAGCTAAAACGAAAATCAGAAAAAGGGAAGAAAAAAAGAGAGAAAGGGAATAGCGTTAAATCCTGGAGACAAAGCCTCTGGAACTCCTGAATCTTCATTCTCTTCATTCTCTAAGGCGTTCAAGCTGTTAACAATCCTCAGTCTGAGGGTTAGGTAATTCCCTAAAACTTTTCTTGGTATTTTTAGTTGGTTATTCATTGTTTTTTACTTTATTGGTGCTTTAGTAGTGTAATCTTAGTTAAACGGTATTCTGCTCACTCTTGGGTGTTTTCGGATTGTATTAAAGCATGTTTAAATAAAAGAAAAACGTAAAAAGGTTGTTTGAAAAATAAATACGGACCAGAGCAGTTGCGTCATGCAGCCAGTAGTTCCGTCACGGACTTGGCAGTTGCGTGACGGGACTGTTCATGCCCAAGACACAGTTGCTTTACCCAGAATAGTTGCATCATGCAACTATTAGATCCGTAACGGATCTAGTGGTTGCGTGACGGAACTGTTTATATTCATAATTTTATTTTGTTTTTATTTTCTGTTTAATATTACATTGTTAATCATGGATTTGGAATAAACGGTTGATGGATCTGGGAGTTTTCCAATCGTGAACAGCTGCATCACGCAGCCATTGGATCCGTCACGCAACTGTTCTTCCATAGAACAGCTATGTGACGCTACTGTTATAGGGTTCCAGAAACGATTTTTTTTCTTTTAAAAAAATAATAATTTCATACAATTAAATAAATATTCAATTCTTTTAATAAGTCAAGAGACAACCAATTGTGGGCAGATTGCAGTTTAAGCAAGTTTAGTATATTAGTATAATTATGCATGATTTCGCGTTTTTAGGGTTTCTTGGATTCAAATTGGGTAGAATGTATTTTTAGGTTCGGTTTGGTTTGTGGCCCGCCTTTAACCATAAGGCAAGAGCGGATCTTTTGTTTACTTTGACTTTAACTGCTTTGGGTGAATGGTTTGCAGTTGTTTGAATGATATGAATGCAATGATTGAACTTGTTTGGGACGATTAAATAATTTTTCCATATATGAACTCGGCTCGATTTATTGGGTTGGGTTTGAATAAATAATTTTGGCTTTCTGAATTAAAATTAGAAATTGTAGGTTAAAAGAGGCTAATTTTTTCCGGTGGTCGACTTCCCAACGGGTCGGCGTACCCAACCTTACCCAGAATCGCATTGGTGCGCCTGACCAGTCTTTTAAATGATTTGGCCTTAAATAGAATTGCGTTTTAAATGAAGTCACTTTTAAAATTGGAAATGGTCCCATTGCCGTAAAAATGGATGGCGGCTCAAAAATATTTTATAAGACCGATTTATCGGCATTACATCCAAAAATGTTTTGTCACCATTAATCAAAATAAAGATCACTTTTCCATCAAAAACAAAAAAGGTGAACGTTTTTCGGATCGTTCGGGGGCGGTGCGAAAACACTTGTCGCAGCCTGCTGGATTTTATGGTTTTCTCTGGTTTCGTTCATGAAATCCATGTGCGATTTAGAAAGGGCAGTGAGGAGGTCATCATGAGATTTCTTTTTTATACCCATTTCCTGTCCTCAGAGTGCACGCGTTTCTAAATCGCCAACAATGGCGATTTCATTGAACGAAACTAGAGGAAAACCATTAAAATCCAGCAGGCTGCGAACAAATGGTTCGCACCGCCCGAAGAATCGAACACTGGATATTCGTATGAAAGTGTGTTCAAGGCATTGTAGATTAAACCATAGGATAGATTAGGATGATTCCCGATCATTATCATATGAGTTGGATAGTAAGGGTAATTCTTCCTTTCCTTGATTTCATCACATAGTTACTTGCTCCAATGTTTGTGGATTTAAAGAGTCATCATGCATTCTCCAATTTCCATGTTGTCCTCCATTGCACCTTATCACAAACTTTGCAACAAACTTGCATAATAGAATTCACAGGATTAATAGTTAACATGTCCAACTTCCTTACCATATTGTCCACCTTGGCATTAAGTGCTGTAATGGCGTCAATTTCATAGACTCATGTGGTTCTTTTTCTTTTGGAATTGTTTTGGTAATGGCTATTTGTAACAGACTGATTTTTCTTTTAGTGTCGGTAATAGTGATTTACCGGTCTGTGAAAAGTACCATCGGTCCTGGACTTGGTATTATTTCAGTCCGAAAAAATTACTATGCTTATTTAATATTTTATTTACTATTTTTGGAGCATGTTTGCATGATTTAGGTGGGTAGAAAATATTTAATTAATATTATTGGTATTATTGGAGAGTTTATGTATTAAATGCCATATATTTCTAGTGTTGCGGTATATTAAGAACATAAATGAGGAATATTTTAGTGGAGTTAATTAAATTTAATTGTGGATTTAAATTAAGAAGTAGAAGAGAATTTATTAATTATTTGAGGAATATTTAGAGCCATTGGATGAGATTACTTAGGACTTGATCTTAGCCACACATTTGGCATGAAATTAGGAAGTCAAATTTGACTTTGCCACCTTAAAGTAACACCACAACACTTTTTCTTTCTTCTCTTCTCCTTCTCCACGCCATTTCCATCTTCTACCTTTTTCTTTCATTTTCTTCATTTTCTTACCTCCAAATTTACCACCAAACTACCTAATTAAACCATAGAAAACTTAATTCTTAAGAATTAGGTAGTAGAAGTTGAGATTGATGATTAAAAGCAAAGAGAAGTGAAGTTACCATTGAAGCAAGTAAGTTGTGGTTTTTGAGTTTTGTGAATTGTTATTGTTAAGTAGAATTCAGGTTTAGACATGTTATGATGCATTTAAATCATGCTCCAACCTATTTTCTTTTGTCAAAGTTTTGCTTTTAATGTTTGATTTTTCATGCTTTGAAGAGGTTTGGAGAAACCATCCTCAAAGGGTAAAGAGAAAGCCAAGGGTAAGGCTTTCCAAGCTTTAGTAAGGCTTTCCAAGCTTTTTCAAGCTTGTTAATAAGGTTAGTGCAATAATACTTTCACTTGTTTAAGTTGTTTTTACATGGTTAGGGTTTTGCATATATGTTAGGAACTTTGTATGTTTTGGTTATATTGCTGATTTTACTGCGAGATATGTTCTACCGTGGGATTGGAACTCATTTTCGACCCCTTTACACTTCACATATGTTTCTAAACTCTTCATGAAAGTTGTATCTCTATTTCTCAGCTTTCCAAAACATATTTTTATGTCTAATTCCAATACTTTTAGCTCAACTTATGATTTAGGTTTCTGTTATGATTGTCTACCTGTCTATTCCGAAATGATTGTCCCTTTTGGACCACCAAATGTGCAAATAAACGTCTTATGTTCTTTCAATTTAAAAGTCATATATTTACTTCGTATCTTTCCAACCCATCCTCTTGTGTCCAAAATATGGAGATACATAGCTCAACTTTATTGGCTGAAACACCCAAACTGACTCTGTTGTGTCGGGCCACATGCATTACTAAATTGGAGTGCCCATTTTGACCACTATAATGACAGATTAGGTTCTGAGTTTCTTTCATAAAAGTTGTTGCCCTTATGGTCTTGATAATTCTCTCGTTCTAGAAATTGTTTCATTTGCGATGTTGGTTTCATTTGAGTGTTTGGTGAAGTAGGAATTCAAGAAACATTGGACTTGGTCCTGCTGAATCAGGTCTGATCTGTTGGTCTGTATTCTGATATTTTGTTTGCTATCTTCCTCTTTGATCTGGGCTGTGGTCCCTTCTGAAAATTTGTAGCATTTTGTCTTAGCTTTCTAATTAATCTGATTTCATTTAATTTGGAGACCCATAACTCAAATTGTGTGTTAAAAACTCTGCAAAGGTCAAGTTTATGAAAATGCTGCAAAGTTTTTGATTTATGTACTTTGATACTATATTAAGTATATATATATCTATAGTGTTTTGAGGAAAAATTTTGAACTGATGAGTATTAAGAAATGAAGAGGTTTTTAGAATTATTGCTTTTTATGAAAGAATGATTTTGATTTGGGCTCTACTATGCATTGATTGAGACGTGGTATGATGAGATTGATTTTTTTTATTGTGAAAGCTTATGATCATATGCTTAGGGTTTATCAGCCCTTATAAATAGGCGGACGGCTTATTTGTGTGAATGGAGTGGTGCTTATCCATAGGCCACGGTGGTTGCTTTTCACTAGGCCACGATTGTGTTGATGGGGGTTGGTGACTTTCATAGGGCACGAGTTTATGTTGATGGCGGTGGCGCTAATTATAGGCA
>NW_023590993.1:0-48638 GCF_014843425.1 Jatropha curcas
TTGCCTACTACGAATATCACCTAGGAAAGAAAAGATGCTATTTGGGTCCATAGTTGACAGATTGATCTATATCATCGCGTTGTTCTTCTAGTTAGGAACCAACTATACGATGGAGCAATATGCGGAACTCTACCATTGAATGAGATTGTGAGATGTCATTGGAGTTCCTTCTTCCATTATCTCTGATAGAGACCTGAGATTTTTTACTCGAGGTTCTGGAAGAAGTTACATGAGGCTTTTAGGTACCCTAAACTGCATTTTAGTACAGCTGTTTCATCCTCAGACAGTCAGTCAGAGCGGGTTATTCAGATTTTATGGAGGATATGCTGAAGAGCTTGCCATGCATTGAGTTTGAGGGTAGTTGGGAAGAAGTAATCCGACTTGCGGAATTTTCCTACAATAACAGTTTACAGTCGAGCAATTCAGATAGCTCCTTCGAAGCACTATCATGGCAGGAGATGTAGGACTCCCGCATTAATGTGGTCAGATATCCTACCCAAGATGTGATATCTACTCTGAATGCTACTCCTCTGGTCTTGAAGAACACCCTCCGCTCCTAATCTGCGCGTGATAAAAATCAACGCGCTGAGTGGAAACCAAATGGGTGCTAAATTAACGCAAACAATTAATTAAACAAGAATAGACAAGGCAAATCCTTAAATTACTCAACGTATATAAATATCGACAATCGAATTCATTTATTCAAATACTTTGAAAGCAATTGAAGAAAGTTATTAAATACAAATATGTCCTTCATTCTTTATAGCAACAATAAATTTCATTTTTCGTTAAGGCTCGTACTCATGCAGAATGAACATAAGCAAGATTTAACGCGGCTATGTTAGTGCCACCCCCATCACAGTACTCGTGGGCCTATGAAAGCACCACTTCCCATCACACCAATCGTGGCCTATGAAAGCACCAACCGTGGCCTATGAAAGTCACCACCCCCCCATCACACAAATCGTGGCCTATGAAAGCACCACCGGCCTATGAAGCACCACCCCATCACACAAAGTAAGCGCATCCGACTATTTATAAGGGCTGATAACCCTAGCATATGATCATAGCTTCAACCAATAACAAAAATCAATCTCATCATACCACGTTTCAATCATGCATAGTAGAGACCAAATCAAACCATTCTTTTCAACAAAAGCAATTAATTTTTAATACAAAAAATTCTTCATTTCTTAAATTACTCATTAGTTTCAAAATGTTTTACTCAAAACACATAAGATATATAGTATAAATATAATATAATATAAATATATATATAACTTAATATAGTTAAAAGTCATAATCAAGAACTTTTCAGCATTGTTTTCAATACTTGAACCTTTTGCTGGGTTTTTTAACACATAAGATTTGGGACTTATGGGTCTTCCCAAAGTTTGAATGAAATCAGATTTCATTAGAAAGATCAGACCAAAATTCTAGCAAAATGTTCAGAAGGACCATAAGCCTAGGATCAAATCGGTAAATAGCAAACAAAAGCTAGGAAACACAGACCAACAGATCAGACCTGATTCAGGAGAACCGAAGTCCAAATGTTTCCTTGAATTCCTACTTAACTAAATCTCAAATTGAAAGCCAATCTAGAACTATAGAAGTTCAAGACATAGGGGCAACAACTTTTTATGAAGCAACTCAGAGCCTAATCTTGTCATTATAGTGGTCAAAATGGGCACTCAAATTTAGTGATGCCATGCAAGCCCGTCGCCAGCAGAGTCAGTTTGGGGTGTTTCAGCCATAAAGTTTGAATCTATGGTATCTCCAAATTGGACATAAGAGGATGTGTTAGAAAAGATAGAAGTAAGATACAACTTTTTATGAAGAACATAAGAACGTTAATGTTGCCATTGAGTGGTGTCAAAGATGGACAATCATTTCGAATATACAGGTAAGACACCATAACAGAACCAGTTTTGGGTATTAGATCATAAGTTGACTACAAGTTATTGGAATTAGACAGAAGAATATGTTTTGGAAAGCTGAAGAAATAGAAATGCCAACTTTTCATGAAGAAAGTCAGAAATAAATGGGAAGGTAATAAAAGGGTCGAAATGAGTTCCAATCCCACTGGCAGAACATGTTCTAACATTAAAAATTCAATCAATTTAACCAAAAACATACAAAGTTCCCAAAATTATATTCAAACCCTCAAACCATGGTAAAAAACAACTTAAACAAGGTGAAAAGTATTATTGCAACTAACCTATTAACAGCTTGAATAAAGCTTGGAAAGCCTTACTCCTTGGCTTTCTCTTTAACCTTTGAGGAATGGTTCTCCAACCTCTTCAAAGTTATGAGAAAATCAACCATTAATAAGCAAAACCTTGACAAAAGAAATAGTTGGAGCAATGATTTAATGCATCAATAAACAGTCTAACCCATGAATTCCTAACTTAAACAATTCACAAAACTCAAAAACCACAACTTGACCTTACTTCAATGGTAACTTACTTCTCTTTGCTTTTTTATCAGCCAATCTCAACTTTACTACTTATTCTTAAGAATTAAGTACTACTCTAATGGTTTAATTTGGTAGCTTGGTGGCAATTTGGAGGTAAGAAAATGAAGAAAATGAAGAGAAAGGAGGAAAAGATGGAAATGGCGTGGAGAAGGGAGAAGAGAAAGAAAAGAAAATAACTTTAAGGTGCCAAAGTCAAATTTTGACTTCCTAATTTCCAGCATGCCAAATGTGTGGCTAAGATCAAGTCTAAGTAATCTCATCCAATGGCTCTAAATAATTCCTCAAATAAGTCTCTTCTACTTATTAATTTTTTAACTCCACCCAATTAATTAAATTAACTCCACTAAACTAATTCCTCATTTATTTCTTTAATAATACCACAACTAGAAAATATTTAATGCATTTAATACATAAACTCCTCCAATAATATTCATTGAAATATTTTCTACACTCGCCTAAATCATGCAAACATGCTCCAAAAATAGTAAATAAAATATTAAATATGTATAGTAATTTGTTTTCCGGACTAAAAACAATATCCAAGTCCCGGACCGATGGTACTATTTCACAGACGCGATAAATCACTATTACCGACACTAAGAAGAAAATCAGTCTGTTACAGTAGAACAACCAGTTAAACTCTTTATCTTCATCTCCTATCAGGAATCTTTTGTGTCCTAAAGATCTGCTAAATGGAATATAATATCTCAATTAAATGTTATTAGTTAAAAGATAATTTTCAAGTTAAGATAAAGAATTTCTTTTGGAACAGAATGAACCTAGTGATTATAATTAGATAAGTGTTCCCCTTGTTTTTTGAAAATTTATTCAAAAGTAAAAAGAGATCAATTAAGAGAATCTATCAATGGTTACATGAAATCAATATTAAAGGTTAATATTCCATTTCTTTCAAAAGTGGTTTTCTATTATATTCTTTTCAAGATTCTTAGTTAATTCAAAAAGTAACTAAGCAGATGGATAACTACCATGCTAATGATGGTTTGTTACATCCGTTCATCCTCCTCTAGGAAGAAAGTTAAATTTGGGTCATCAAACATCAGATACTTATAGGTTTCCCTCTTTTCTAAGATGATAAAATAACATAGATGATGATAAGAAGAAATCCTACCATTTAAAAGATATTAAAAATGTTCAATTCAAATAATTACGAACAAATACTCAAACACAATAGCGTCACAATTAAGATAGTTAGAAATTCCAAATTCAAGGTATCGTTATACTTCTTCTATTCAAAAGACCGTGGCCAGATTACTAAACTAGAAATTTCAAATATTTTAAGCCGCATGGAAATATCTGCAGAACAAATAGTAACGTTAGATAAAACAAGAAGATATGTTAGAAAAGATAACAAATAGGTTTAAATTTATTTTGAATGTTTCTCTGTCTTCTATATTAAGGTATTAAGTAAAGACAAACAATTTGAACGAAGAAGAGGATAAACTGAGCACAGATAATTAGTCAAATTAAAGAATAATTTAGTGAAAATTTATTATTTGAAAAAAGATTCATAAGATGCACCGTTACCAACTAGAATTTTTTACCCAGGCCGACACCATCCAGATATACAAATATGAAGATAGATCTACCATGGACTCAGACTAGATACGATGGAGATATCATTAATGAATGAAAGTATAGAATGGTTATCAGAAATATCAATAATAATATGTTAACAAAAATTGATTATGGCCTCATCAACTCATAAGTCTAAAGGTAACACTGATCTAGCAGTAGCCTCAATATATTAATCTAGGATTTAACTGGTGACAATTAGAAGGATGATAGATAATTATCTTTCTTTAGAAGATAATGACAAAAAATATTCAATGCTACTAAAACTATAGTTAAACAAGAAGGTCAAACAAACAAATCATCAATTGTAACAGATGCAGTTAATAGCAATGATTTTTGCAATTATCTAAAAACCTTTATACCGGTGAAAGCCAGGAGAAATATCAAGCTAGAGCCCTCTAAAATTATTACCAATTTGACGTTGCCCAAAGTTACAAGATTTTTAGATGGTTAATAAAGATATATTTCTTACAAAAGTATACTAGGCCAAGTTGTAGTCAATGCCCTTTGGAAAGAAGATTTAGTTGTGATTGCCTAGTTATTTGCTGAAAAGGTACGCTCCCGGAGAATACGGGGATAATGGTGATATTACCTTATGAATCCCTCATATATGGAGAAATTATTAATCATGTTAATAATGAAGGTTTAGACTTTATGTACAGATCCTTAAATTAAAAGGCAAAATTAAGAGTGAGTTCAATCAAAGTAGAAAAGAATTAGGAAGTTTTTTGTAGTCAGTATGGATATGAAAATATTACATCCCTCTCTTCTGCTAGAAATAGAGGAATTACCATAAGAAAATCCCTATAGAAGACCTGTTTAGAACTAGAACTTTTTTGAGAATAAAAACCTTAAAGGATAATAAACCCATTAGATAGCTAGAAGAATACAGTTAAAAAGAAAAGGTAAAAGACAAATAATGTTTACAAGTGTAGAAAGTAGGACACTATAAGTCTCAAGTGTAATGATGAGAGAATAAAAATAAATAACTAGATATATCGGAGAAGTTAAAAACATCAAATGGAATAAATTGGCTTCTCACTGATACACATACAGATATAAAAATTAATGATAACCCTAAAGATTTATATAAAATAGAATCTTAAGTAATTTCAGATGAATAGTTTCAAGTGATATAGATAACTGTGAATGCGTGGTTCCCTGTATTTATAAGAATATAGTAATAAACGTAGTTACTAGAAAGATAAATTTCTTTTAGATTGTATAGATTAGATTGAAGATAAGGAAACGTTAAAACAATATTTGTTAAGACTTAAAAAGATTGTGATGTCCACAACAAAAATGAAAAACAATATGAAACCATATGTGTTTAAGGAAATATTTAATAGGTCAATAGTAAAAAGAGAAACTTTCCCCCTTCTTACCGACCTACAAGGAGAAATTGAGAAATTAGTTAAAAGGGAAAATAAGAAAGAATTAAAATAAAGAACATAATGAAATTTCAACAAAGACATCTATGTCAGTTATAAGTTAATAAAATTAATAGATGTTAAGCAGAACCCTTAGAAAATAGGAAAATTAATAATTTAAGCTGATAACATCATCCTTAAGAATGAGTTTATTAATATAAATAATCTTAGAGTAAGCTTTCAAATAATGTATAGGTTTTAGTTAAAATAGTAAGTTAATAATGATTTTCATTTAAAACTACGACTCATAAAGTTGAACTCTGGTGCAGATCAAAATTGTTTGTCAAGAATGATTAATTTCCAACTATATATTATGAAAACCTAAAGGAAATCTATACATACTGATGATAGTAAGTTGAAAGTAGAATATAAATTAACAATATAAATTAACAAAAGCAAAAATATGTAGTGACGGTTTTTGTTTTAAAACACCCTTTATTTTAGTTAAAAATCTTACTACATGAGTAATACTAGGAACACCCTTTTTAGCTACTATTTATCCCTTTAAAATAGATAAAGAATGATTAAAATCAAATATTTTTAAATAATCAAATATGTTTCAAATTTATGCAATCAATTAGACAAAAGAATTTAAGTGCTATACAAGATATGATTAAATATTATAGTAATTGTTATAATAATAATTAAAGTATTAAGTTTAATATTTTATATAACATATTAGTAGGTTATAATTAATTATGGTTGTTGTAATCTTTAATCTATATACATTAGACTTTTAAGTATAATTATTTTTAATTTATACTATATATAAATGAGGGAATAGGGGGAATAATGGAATTTTCGATAATGCCGTAGATAAAATTTAGGATATTCTAAAATAAAATTAATCATAGCCAATTAGAAAATTACATTTTACTAGTTGATTGGATATAATTATAAAATTTATTTTTTAAGTCAATCATGTGTGGCCTGATTGTCTTCTCATTTATGTGAGAAGTGAGATGTCTCGAGTTTGAGTCTTTTCCACCACAAGTGTTTTCACAAATTTGATGAGACTAAGGGAAGGTTATTCTTGTTGTGTAGCCCGCATGGTATTTCAGCCATCAGACCTCCTAATAAATTAAAACAAGATTATTTTTTAAATAAACACTATAGATAATTAAGCATTTTAAAATTTTAAATTTTATCTTTACTAAATTTTTAATAAATATATATAATAATGAGACATTTGAAATTTTTTTATTATTTATTTATTCAATCATTTGAAATTTTTTTATATTTTATTTATTCAATATTTAATTCTATTTTGATTATAATTTAAAAAATATATATGAAAGCTGAAACTAAGAGAAAGTTCAATAAATTCTCCCGTTTTCAGCTTTTTATTTTTCTTTTTTTAGAAATTTTAAAATTTTATTTATTTTTCTATAGTTTGATTGATTGTTCAATATATTTTTAAGTTTAATAGATATTGTATAGGTTGTTATGAATTTGAAAATTTTAAACTATTGCTGTGTTATTTAATTATTATCTTTAAGATATCTTTAAGATAATTAAATTTAGATAATTATAAATTTAAAATTTTTTTTCTTTTCTATATCTGTATAAATATGTCTAACCTATATATATCTAAAGCCTTTTCTTTCCTACTCTCTCTAACGAAGAAGAAGATCCTTTTTATCCTTTTTTTTTTCTCTTTCCTACTGCAGGCATTTATTTTCCAAAATTGATTCAAGTTCTTTTTTGATAAATTATCTTTTTGTAGGTTAAAGTATTCATGGACGAAAATTAACTTTCAAGTTGGATCCAGGTCTAATTCTTTTATATGTTGTTGGGCATTTAATTTATATATTTGTGTTCATGATATGCAATTTTGAATTTTTCATGTATGGCATTGTTTAATTCATCACCAGCACAAGATACAAGAATTGTTGCTAAAAAGTACTGGTTTGGCAATATATATTCATATAATTACTGTACTTGAAAAATAGTTTGATATTTCTTTATTTGTATTGAATGTGAGAACTTGAGATTTCCCCTATCTTACTTTATATCTTTCTCATTCCTATTAGGTTTCTGCATGGCATATTGCTCATTCGGTTGCTTGCTATCTGTTTGTAGAATTTCTCCTTTGACATCCTAACAATGATATGGTTTGAATTCCAAGTTTCTGGACAACCCACAAACAGAGAGGGAAGAACATGAAATCAAAGTCTGTTGTTTGATTTCTGCTCTTCTATCACTCCCTTCCTCCCCTCCTAAAAAAATAAGACCTTACACCCAGGTCTAAATTTGAATTGATGAATGAGATGCTCTTATGGAAGCAATGCGCACTTCCTTCTGAATTGTCTTATTAATTTGGAAGACATGTTATAAGGGCCTCCAATCTCCAATAAGAATCAGTGTAAAATTAACAAAATTTAATAGTATAGGAAAACAAGTACAAATTGACTTCAAAGAATTAATTAACAGTGGAGGTCAACCATTCTCCTATTGGAAAAGAGAAGAGAATAACTACACATCTTGATTTTATATTGATAAGAGTGATTTTCTTTTTATTTAATATTTTATATTTTTTATTGACTTTTTTTTTTATTTTTCTCTTTATTTTTCTATATTTAGCCTTTATAACTCAAGTTATTATTTAAAGTTAAAATTTAATATTCAATAAAAATAATAATTATAACTTTTGCAATCTAATTATATTAATTATATATCATCGATTTCAACTTTAATTTTTTTATCTTTATTTTCAAATTTTCATTGGATCACTTAAGATATTTTTAAACTTTAAGCATTGATATAGATTTCTAAATAATATGCCAAAAACAAGTAAAATTAAGAATAAATTTTTGAACAATTCAAAGTAAGAAAAATGTATATAGTAATATAATATTTATATGTTTAATGAAAGTGCCTATATATTGTATATTTAATTTTACTTTATATTAATTCTTAACAATATATACTATTTAAAAAAGCGTTTTCAAATTAATACTATTTAAAAAAGCGTTTTTCAAATTAATATATATAATTATATATATATATATATATATATATATATATATATATAATTAATTTATTATATAATCATTATGTAATTTGGATTTAATTTTTTCAGATTTTATTTAAAATATTTTCAAACATTATTGTCTTCTTAGTTTTGACATTAAATTACCAAATCAAAAAATTTTTTTTAATTTATTAATATAATCATTATGATAATTTGGATTTAATTATTTTTCAGATTTTATTTAAAATATTTTCAAACATTATTGTCTTCTTAGTTTTGACATTAAATTACAAATCAAAATTTTTCAAAATGAAAGTACAATTCCATAAAAATGATTACTCAACTAATATATTAATACCTGCACGCGAACCGCAATTTTACGACTAGTTTTATTTAGGAGATAGATAAAAAAAAGAAAATATATTCTTTTTATTACTATTCCTTTTCTCTCTATGTTTATATGATTTGATTAGATATATTTTTTTATAATAATATAAATGTCGGAATAGGGGAAATAATAAGATTTCTGATAGCACCCTTGATAAAATTTAGGATATTCTAAAATAACCTTAGTCATAACTAATTAGAAAATTACATTTTGTTAGTTGATTGAATATATTTATAAAAATTATTTTTTAAGTCCATCATATATAGTCTGATTGTCTTCTCACTTATGTGAGAAATGAGAGGTCTCGAATTTGAGTCTTCTCGACCACAAGTGTTTTCACCAATTTAGTGAATCTAGAAGAGAGTTATTCCTTATTGTGTAGTCTGTAGTGTTATTTCGGCTATCAGGCCTCCTAATGAATTAAAAAAATTAATTTTTAAATAAACATTATAGATAATTAAGCATTTCAAAATTTCAAGTTTTATCTTTATTAATTTTATTTTTTAATAAACATGTATGATAACGAGACATTCGAATTTTTTATATATTTTATTTATTTAATATTTAATTCTATTTTGATTATAATTTAAAATATTTTATTTAAGAAATAGATAATTTTTATTTAGGAGATACATAAAAAAAGGAAAAAGATATATTTTTTTTTACTAATATTCTTTTTTTTCTTTATGTTTGTATGATTTGATTGGATATATTTTTTTATACTATATTAGTTTTTTGCATGATATGCGTTGCACGTTCATTATACTTGTTATATAATATTTTTTACACTCTTTTAATTTTTTTTATCTATATAATATTAAAGCATAAAGTTTTGTTTAGAATAAAATAAATACAATTGGTTAATTTGTATTAGACTTTATTGCACAAACTACTCGTAATGTTACATCTTATGTACTTAATTTTTTTTTATAATGAAAGTAGTCTCAAAATAAACTTCAACTTCATCCCTAAACATAATCATTCAGTCCTTAATTTATAAATGCAGATTCTTAAAACCCTAACAGATTGTTATGACCCAAAACCGTGGGTCGGATCGGTACTAGGATCCTGGTAAGCTTAAGGCCTCGAGGCCCGTAATAAGCTTAACTCACATAAATCTAGTCCTTTAACCAGTTTTAAGAACAATAAGCTATAATGTGACGTTATTTAATCATACTGTCAATTTATATTTTTAGCCCAGCTTCCACATTTATTATAACTCGTAGCTTGGCCTCGTAATTTTTATACTATTAATGTCATCCATAATATGGGCAAACTGGTCCTTTCGTACTTTTAGAGAGAATTAGAAAATTACACAGGTTTATTGAATAACACACTAATGACTTTAACATGATAAATTGCAATACATGAATCCCTAACTGCGAATCTCAGTAAGTAGATGTGGATATATTTTTATACATAATACTGCATATTCAAATATTATCAAAAACTGGTAATTACTACTATAACTTTGCGGAGAAGGAAGCATAGCTTATCTGAACTAGCACATTGTCTACCTCCTGAGAAAAATTTAAGGAAGGAGGTGAGTTTTACAAACTCAGTGAATAATAATAAATAATGCATAACCCAAACTATCACACGATATGCTATTCATAATTATATAGAACACAACTTCTGTCAAGTGCATGTTAAAACACCAGCACGCATAAATAATGTCAACTTTAAGTAATCACATCAAATAGAGATTAGTCAGTGGCGTCACAAAACTCCCGATAAGTCATCCTCGCACATGGCATGTCCTCTCATATGTGTGCACCAGGGAGCCGATCCCCATACATGGCCAACTTGTCTAATCCTCACTTGACCAATCATCTTATTGTTTTTACATTTTCTCTTTCTTTTCATTACTCACAGGAGGCCACCCTATGGTTTTGCCATATCATCCATATCATATTTTACAGATGCACATGCTAATCTCCCATACATGCTGCCCAGACCGTTCTCACAACCTCATGGTGACCCACTTCATTCCAATTCCACTTGGAAACAAGGCACATCATTATCACATCATAAGTAATCCAAACAATTTACTCAATACAATATATCTCATCGATAATCATTATGCATGACATGAGTATAGTCATGGTGCATACAATATATAGTAGTCATATGGATTTTGACTAGCAGGAGCGGTAGATAAACTCGAACGATCTAGATAAAGCACAAATATAAGGGAAAGACTGCATTAAACATGTAACTTTCCTTAAATAGGAAAAAAAACAACTAATTTAATGTATATTCGTTAGATATTGATTTGCTATAACTAATCTAAATCTTATTAATACTTCTGACAGCATTTCCCCTATAATAGGACTTTCCTTTTATTTAAGTATTAACCATTCAATATACTTATCGATTATTAGTTACACAACCCATCCATCGGGCAATCAATCAATTCAAATATCCAATCACCACAAGTAATAATTTTACGTTCAACTCATAGCTTATAGAAAATGAACCTTTAATCTAATCCAAATAATTTTCATTTATTTCTACTTTATCTCAATACAATTACTTCCTTAACTAGTCATCACACAAATAAATCTCTTATACACACAACATAAACATTTTTTTATTTAATTAACTCTACTCGAAATATTATATCTTCTAAGTAACCTAATTAATCACCATCTTAGTTCATATAACATAGTCCCAATTTCAAAATAACTGGTACCCATCTAGCCACAAATTTCATTTTATTCAAATTACCTTCTGTCTCTTAAACAAGTCATATAACACTAAATATTTAATTTATTTCCTTATTTGGTTTATAATCCTTAATAGTCCTTGACCCAAATTTAATTAAGGAACCAATATAATTTAATTATACTTCTAATTCTTTTTCATTTTAATAATCATATTTCTTATGCCCAAGTATTTAATACATGCTTTGCTTAATTTATTTAAAGTTCATACTTTAAATCCATATTTATCAAAGTTCTCAATTTATTATTTTTTTATGGTAGCAATTATAACTCGCTTTAATTTATTGCTTTATTCTTATTCCTTAATTATTTTAATCACAACTAATTTATCCCAATAACAATAATTTCTAAATTTAAAATTTACATTGAATTTAATAAACTGAATCTTAAATTGTAACGATTAAAAATCGAATTCAGATTCGGGTTTAGTGTATTAATCCCATATTTCTGCCTCTCGGGGTCTCGCTAGAGACTCATCGCCGGTCGCCAGTGCTGCCCTCTATGGTGATTGAAAAATCACGGCTGCTCAGAGTTGAACGCCCTTCATTTTGCTCGAATTTTACTCAGGAGTACATTTTCAATGGCGGTTTGCTCAGTACATGGCCTGTTTAGCCCAAGAGAGGTCGACATTCACCCTAACCTCACCATTAATGGCCGCTCTCCAAAACGTCAGCGAAAGCTTGAATCTCTTGAGGGGGATTTGTTCGCTAGGAGGAGGGAAGTCGATTGGTACCCTTTCTTTGCTCTGGAGTTGCCAGAAAACGAGAAGGAGGGAGAGAAGCACGCTGTCGATTGAAATCGCAGCTCCTCTTACTCGCGACGCTGAAATAGGTAGGGAAGGGAGAGAGAGTGGGAGGAAGAATTCAAAGAGAGAGAGAGAGAGGAAGCTGCTGGGTTGTTGCTAGACCAAGGAAGAAGAAAGAAAAAGAGGAAAAAGAAGCGTCTAACTCATTCTAGGGTAATTCAATTCGATTTGAACTGGGTTCGGTCCAACTAAATGGTTAATTTGGTTTTCACTCGATTTACAGGTTTTTCATCTAGTTTGAAGATTTTAAACTGGTTTATAGGTCCTATTTAGCAATAATAAAATATTCATTTCTAAATTTCATTCTATAATCCCATCGGTTGTAATTAAAAGTTAAATTTTTAAAATGAAAAATCTATGAAATTAAATTTTTTGTTATTTTAATTCTCCCTTCCTCGCGATAATTCGTCCTCGAAATGAAAATTACTGAAGAAAGAGAACGGAGCGTATATTTAGTAAAGATGTAGATAAAATTCAATTATTACTGACAGGCTGTTTCATAAGTGCACGAAACGCAACAAGTAATAAAGAATGAGTAGAATATCATCCCACGAAAATTATATACCAAGTACCAAAATTGTGATAAGCTAATATTAATAAACGACAATAAGGAGAATTATTTTAAAAAATTAAATTAAAATAAAAGAGAATAAAAAGAAATCAAGCAAGACAATTTGATGAAAAGAAATCAAGGATTAAAAGCTATTAGGGATTTTGATTTCAATAAAAGAAATCAAGCAAGAAATTTGATTGAAAAGAAATTCAAGGATTAAAAGCTATTAGGGATTTTGATTTTCATTTATTCTATTCAATTTTGTTTTATTAGTTTTGATTATTAGTTTGATAATCAATTTTAATTGTTCAAGTAGGGGAAACAACACTAAAATCACTAACAAGCTCTCCCGATGTATTGTTAGATATTTTAATCCGATCTAATTACCTATCTTCCAATAGCGCAATCAAACATGAATTAAATCATTAAGTTTTATGGTTTGTTTATCAATTCATAGCCTAAAGTTATTAACTTATTAAAACCCCCATGAGTCAAGCCATATAGCTTCCGTATCAAGTTATTATTCTCATGTAATTTATTAACTTTTTGATATCAAAAACCCTTCACCCGATAGTGATTAATGAAATAAATTAATCCAGGGAAGAAACTCTGCCTGGAATCATTAAGTTTAATAATAAATTATACTTTGAAAAAGGAAAAGCAAATCTAATATTATAAATTGAAATCGAAATTAAGCTATATCAAATCTCTAATATGAGAATTTAGTTCGACATAGTAAATACATTAAAACCAAATAAACTTGAAAATATTCTCATAATCAACATGAATATTGAAAATAAAACAAGAAGAGAGTTTAGAAATAAAAACTAGTCGATGATTGGCTTGAGCGGCTTCCTTGAATCTTGATCTCCAACTTCAATACTTGAAATCTTAAAGAGAGAGAAAATTATGTAGAAAACAATAGAACCAAAAGATGGAATATACAATGAATGGATTCGACCTTCAATCATGGCTAGTCTCTCTTTATATAGACTTTCTGGAATATCTTCATGTTCGTTTAGGAAAGTGAATCTCTATTGAGTAAGAAATCTTTTGGAGATAGGAATCTTTATGGAAGATAGGAAAATGTTTAGGCTTTGGGTATTTCTTGCCCAAAATAGGGACTCTCCAGTATCTAGAATAGGAATTTAAACTTGAATTGGACACATCAAGAAAACAGCTCCATGCACGGGTCCATGCAAGCGAAAACACGTGCTAGAGTATTAGATAAGTTTATTCGGCCCAATATTGAAAGTTAGGGCGACATATCAGCCGGGTGTGGCTATCTGGCAAATGGGCTCTGGGCGTGCTAGCCTACTGAACCTCTATTGAATTTATCTACTTGGAACACAAAACGGGGCTACCGGATAACACAAACCCAAGGGTGTGCAGACCTTTTTACTTAGGTCATTGAGCTTTCTGTATTTTGTAACTGATTTTTTCTTATAAAATGCAAACAAAATTCCCCAAAGAGTCGAAAGTGAAAATGTGATTCAAAGGAAGCGTTAAACACACAAAAACAATAAAATAAAAAACTAAATAAAAACTACATTAAAACTAAATAAAAACTAATTAAAGTAATTAAAAATACCAAAAATCCTAATAAAAACTATATTAAAATACTATAAAAATAACACCTATCAATTACGTTATCCAAGAAAACAGTGAAGTGTTTGTAATATTGACTAGATCAGAAAGAAAGATGTAAATCATTGCTTCTACACTTAGATCACTACTTCAAATACTCCTCCTTCTGTTAGAAAGGCATCCATCATGGGGTACTAGCAATAAAAACTTAATTTATTTCAAAGTCTGATTCCTTAACTGTTTTGACCATTAGGTTCGATATTTCAACGCCCACTGATACAGTTATTAGGAAGTTATCTGCTAAGACCTTAACCCTTACATAGTCGAATCATCTTAAAATTTAGGCGTGATTAAATTAGTTTTGTGATTCGGAAAGTAGATTCACTCCTAACATCATGAAATACTTACATATTAGGAATCACCAAACTTAGCAAACAAAAGAGGAAGAAAAAAAGCTTATGAGGAAATTCCAACTATGCTTGGGAATAAGTTTAGTTATTACATTTTAAGTATATCCTATAGGACTTGAGGCTATTGATGTTCCTTGTAAGGATTAAAAATTTAGCCGCTCTCATTATCTGATTTTCACCTTACATTCCATCTGTATTCAAGATAAGGGCATCCATCGGAATGCTCTTACAATTCCAAAAATGTCTTTTCCCCTCGAGGTCTATACTTATGACATATATGGTATAGAGACTGAGTTCTATTGACTCTGGGTGAGAGAATGAAGAGTTTAGGTTTAAATGGAGCAAGCAAAGTATTGTTGTTCAAAATCATATATCCATTGAACCCATTAAATTTAGATAGCTTATTCTCTAAAGACCAGTTCATCTCCTCAATTATCAAAGTTGTCGGCATCGTTTTCCATTCAACTGTTTTGTTCTTGGGCTTAAACTTCTAGGTTTGAGGACTCCACAAAATACGGCCTACAAGTATAAAACAAATGGTTATAATACACAGATTAATACTAGAGTTGATTGGTAGGCTTTCTCTTTCTAGAATTCTCAACAGCTTGTCCCTCCAGATGAGAATGGGTAATATGATTCAAGGAAAGTCCAAATAAGGAAAGGATTTTCCCGGGTCACTTAAGAAGGAAAATGACTTAACAGTGGGAAAACTTTATTATCATATAATAGGGAGTAGCAAAACCTTTCAGTAACCAAAGTTCTTCTTTCTCTAACCTTTGGAGAATTCTAAAATGAAAGTGACCACAAAAGGACAATTTTAAGAAAGAAAGCAGAACTTTCCATTATTTCACTAAGTTGAAGGGCTTAGATGAAATAGAAGGAAACACGACCCATAACATACTTATGAACTTGCTGAAGATCATTCAAAATTACTCCCTAAAGAAGAAGAATTAGCTATTGTCTTATAGAAAGATTGTGAGTTCTAAATTGGACTAAAAGTCACTTGATATTAGGAAATTCGATGTAAAATTTACTACATTTTAGTTGCTTTTATTTAAGTATATTTTTTACGTTCGTATATCTCCAAGTTGAGATAATACTTATTACATCTAATGTATCTCAATTTAGGGATTAAATTAACTGTATTCACTACTTTTTCTAATATAATCATCCAATCTATTTATTGATATATGACAGTTCATCAAGTCATCAATATCTTTAGATTTTCTAATTCCAGGCAAAATATTGCCTCTTGCTTTACCTAAAGAAGAAGATATGAATGTTAAACCCACAGTCCAAATTCTGACATGCCAAAAGATAGAAAAGATTTTCTTATTATATTTTTCTCAAAACTTAATAAAATAATCTTTAGGAAAAAGAAAATTTGTTTTCTATTAAAAACTTATTAATGGTTACAAATGCCAAAAAAAAAATTTCATACTACCACGAGGACATATTTTTTTTTTTTTTAAAGTATTAACTATAGATCATTTAGTCTTCTTTTTCTCTTTTTTTTTTTTTTTTTTTTTTATTTAGTTTTCTTTTTTTCTTTTTTTTTTTTTTTTTTTTTTACAAAAATTCTTTCTCGAGTCCTTTTTTTTTTTTTTTTTTTTTTTACAAAAATTCTTTCTCGAGTCCTGAAATTTATTTGCCATCATTATTACCTATCCTGTAGTTCACATCCACATTGACTTATAACCTATGACTATATTTTTATGACTTCTTACTATCACTCCATATCTGGTTAACTCCTTTGGATTGAAACTATTCATTTCCTTTCTCAATTTCTTCTTTCCTAGTCACCATTCATGAATTTTTAATTTTATCTTATCCTTAACATATGATGAGCAAGGACCTAGCGAAATTAAAAGATGATCATACTTTTCAAACAAGTCCATTTCTCTAATTACCTTATAAACATCTAATCTATTCTTTTACTCCATTTATCTTCATACAATAAATATTTCACTCCAATAATCCTCTCCTATTTCTTTTTGCATCTATTCATATATAATCCCTATTGCTATGTTTGATAATTTCCTTCATTACCATTCCCGCATTTCAAATGATTTCATCCTTTTGAATCCTTTGATATAAAACTGGCAGACTACTTTATTTCACACATCCCTTATTAAATCCTTTCCTATCAGGATCAACTCATTTAAGTTATATTTTCTCTCTCTATTGGTCATTTCACCATACTGACCTTTCTATTCAATCCAGCCATTTAATTTACTTTATTTAGTCTAATTTAATTTTTCTATTCTCACCACTTATATCCCATCCATCAAGTTTCTTTATTCTTTTCTTTTCTCCAAATTCTAATTTCATCTCTTTGATTCATAGGCAATATTTATAAAAAAAGATATTATTAAATATACTTAGACTTTAAGAATCGGTGTAATAGTAATTTTTATGCACATGCATTCTACATATACTGTGTTTATAACACGTTTCAGAAAACTTATCTCAAAACTAAGTTAGCAATATTAGATCTTTATTTGAAAATTTAACACAAGCGAAGGAATTTAGAATTAGTTAAAATAAAATCTTATAAAATGTTATAATGAAAATAATAAATTAACTATATGCTTATCAAAGTTTTACCATATCTTTTCAAAACTAGAATTCAATGGAAATCTCAAATAACTCAAGGTATTAACAGAAGTAAGCACGATATTTTCAAATATTCAAACATGAACTTTTCCTCTAAAACCTTGTTCAAACATTATCTAACATTAGCATGTCAGTTGGATTGAGGTTTAGAGCATTCTAGTAAAATATTTTCCATCCTACCATTGTCTTCATATCAAGCTACAATCCGTCTTCTATTCTTTCCAAACCACTGTGTGTCTCTTAAATGCCATTTCCTCATTCATTACTATCTTGCTTATATTTTAATCCAATATTCTCTATTTACTCCAATTATTCACATTATTCCTATTACCCCTTAATTCAAAGATTTACAATAAAATTACTTAAGTCCTGGCCTTAAAATTGCCACTTTTAATATATTTATGGCACACCAAAATCTATTTTATCTTCCAAATGTCCCATTAAATCTAAACAGCTCCCAAAATATGTACATTCTAGCTTAATTTACATATTATTACTTGGGCTTTTAGCTATTCAGGTTCATTCCTACTAATTTTCTTTTTCATTGGAGTACTCAACAGTCCTATACTCTCAACATAGTTGTAACTCATCTTCTATATCAAGACTGTCCTTTCAAGTCATTCCAGTGTCCATGTTTTTAACTTAACTTTAAGCACCAGCTATGCTTATGATCATTTCCTACAATTGTCTAATTCAACTGGCCCTGTGATATGTATAAACAAATTGCCAAATACAATTATCTTCACATTATTATATAATATAATTCCTATATATAAATGGGCACTCAAATTATTTATCATAGTGTGATTTAAATTCAAAATCAAATTGAGTTCAAATTCAAATAGCAGGCAAATGCTATAGCAAAAAGTTAATATTTTTAGAATTTTTAGTATTGAGCCTTATTGCTTAAACACAAGTTCATGTTTACAATGACATCGTCTATCCTTTTTATCTCCAAACAGCTCGTTAAGTATTCAATTTACGACCTTATTTAGTTCTTAATTCTTGATATCCATAAACTTAGACTAGACTAAGGAACTAATTTCTTCTTGTTAAGAATGTATATTAAACATAACCCAATTTATAGGCAACCAATCACAACGATTCCTCATTCGCCATTCTCAGTAGTTTCACAATTATAATATCAATATCTCTCAATATATATTCGATATCTATTCTGAATTCCAACTCCAAGGTAACCTTGATTAATAACATAACTAAATTTGATGATAATTCTCATGCAAACAGCTAAGTCTCTCATTATGGCTATTGATACTATAAATGTCTCCATTCATAGTTTGCCACACAATGAACATTTCCATTTATTTCTTAACATTATTCTATTCACTGTAGAAATAAATTCTATATAAAAAGTAGTGCACTAGATATTCAAGTTAATCTATTATCATCCAGTGTTCCTCTATTCGCAGGTTTAGAAAATGGTTCCTACTTTAGCACTTGCAATTACTGTAATAGACTATTTTCATTGTCTACTTACCATACTTATCTTTAGTTCCTCTCACTATATTTTACCTATTTAAACAATAGATATGAGTTTTCCCACCTCACAGGGTTTAGTGCATCCACCATCCCTTGAGAGAAAAATCACCAAGTTCCGTTCCTTATGTTGGTTACGGTCGATCCCAACATAAAGAAATTTCTGGTCTATACATATTCTATAATGATTACAATAACCTTTACTCTACCCAATTCAATCATAACAATAAAGGAGATATTGAAAAGGAAGCAAATGAGACTGAGAAAGACGAGATGAAATTCCTTATGCTCTGTAGTTACTTATACAATTTTGACCGAAGCTCTGATACTAACTTTGTCACAACCCAAAATCGTGGACCAGATCGGCACTAGGGCCTAGTTAAACTTAAGGCCCCTGAGGCCCGTAGTAAGCATATCTCATATAAATTGAGTCCTTTAATCTAATTTTAAGAACAATAAGCCGATAATGTGACGTTATTTAATCATACTGTCAATTTATATATCTGGCTCAACTTCCATATTTATTATAACTCATAGCTTGGGCCCGTAAATTTTATACTATTAACGTCATCCATAATATGGGCAAACTAGTCCTTTCGTACTTTTAGAGAGTCAATTTGAAAATTTCACAAGTTTATTGAACAATACACCGATAACTTTTACACGATAAATTGCAATACATGACTCTCTAACTGCGGAGCTTAGTAAGTAGATATGGATACACTTTTATACATAATATTGCATATTCAGATGTTATCAAAAACTAATAATTACTACTATAACTCTGCAGAAAAGGAAGCTGAGCTTATCTGAACTAGCACATTGTCTATCTCCCGAGAAAAATTTAAGGAAGGGGGTGAGTTTCACAAACTAGTATAGATAATACAAATATGATAGCAGCTGATAAAGATGTTAATGCTTTTTTTTAAAAAAAAAAGAATATAATAATTATATTCTTTTTTTTTAAAAAAAAAGAGTCAAGTGTCAAATAATTAATTTTTAAATATTATTTATTATCCATAAAAACAAAAATTTAAAATATCAAAAATAATAATAGAGATTGTTCTTACTATTAAACCAAACTCTCTTATTCACACAAATATATTAAGTTAATCCAAGCTAAAGGTCAAGAGTGAACCTATTTTTTATTTACAATTTAAGTCCTAATTATAATTTAGGGTGCTATTGCAACAAAAAGTCAAAGTTCAGGGTGAATTTGGTATAAAGGTCAAATTGGAGTTGCATAAAAATGTTAAAATTAAGATGAAATTGATATAAAGGTCAAATCAGAGTGAAATTACAACAAAACCTAAAGTTAAGAGTGAAACAATATATTAAGCCTTTTTTTTCGACAATTACTTTTTTATCTTTTTTTTTTTTTTTTTTTTTTTTTTTTTTTCAGGGTGGAATTTGGTATTAAAGAGTCAAATTGGTAGTTGCATTTAAAAATTGTTAAAAATTAAGATTGAAATGATATTTAAAGTCAAACAAGAAATACAACAATACCAAAGAATGAGTGAAAACAAAAAACCTTTCGGACAATTACTTTTTTATCTTTTTTTTTTTTTTTTTTTTAAAACACGAGAAACAACAAGGACTAGACCATATCTTAGGAAAAAGCTACAAAACAAACCGTCTTGCTGGAAAAGCTTCACCAGGTGAAAAACTCCAAGAATATGGATCACCCAGAGGTCAATGCTATTTTTTTTTTTTTTTTTTTTTTTTTTTTTTTGAAAACAACGAGAGAACAACAATTAGACTAGGACATATCTAGGAAAAGCTACAAAACAAACGTCTTGCTGGAGAAAGCTAGCCATACCATGGGAAGGAACCTCAAGAATATGATCACCCAGAGTCAAAGTGGAACCATAGTGAGCAAGCCAATCCGCACCAAGTATTGGCTTCCTTGTAGATGTGCAGAATACGGACCTCCCAACTCCTTCAAAGCAGCTCCTTAATGTTCACTACCAGATTAGAAGCAGAAGAGGGATAGGTGATAGGCTGATTAATCAGCTCACAAGCTTGCACATTATCCACCTCCACAATGAGATTCCTCACGCCTTTATCCCAAGCCAGACTCAAGCCCAAGAAAACACCCCAGAGCTCCGCTAGAAGAATGGAACAACTACCCAAGTTACAAGCAAACCCATAACACCAATTACCCACATCATTCCTAATCACACCCCAAGTAGAGGCCCTATGTGACTGTGTAATCAACGACCCATCACAATTAAGCTTGAACCAGCCAACTGTAGGAGGACTCCAACCCAGTAAACGCCAGTCTTTAGCACCAGCTCGATGAGCAATACTGTCCAGCTGAGATCCCAGAATACTCTTTACAAAAGAACGTACCACCCCAGCAGGGTCCAACGGATGGCCCTCCTCTGGACAAAAAAAGCAAGATTACACCATTTAAATAGCTTATATAATCATATATGAGCCGACTAATTAAATCTTCTATGGATATGAATGCATTACCATTTTTGCTAACAATTTTTATTTTATTTTATCTTTTGACCTTTTCCGTTTACTTAAATAAATTATAATTTCTATCCGCAATATCTAATTGGATCGATAATTTTTAACTATTTGTAATTTGTAATAGTAAAAATTTAATTTAAAAAATAATAATATATCATATTATATATATGCTTCAATATATATTATATTATTTTATTGCAAGATATATTATTATTTAATAATATTAAATTATATTTAATATTTAGTACAGTTTACACTATTTAATGATATTAAATACTTAATTTTTTAAATTACTATCACTAAATTTATAATCTTTATATTTTGCTTGATCTCAATATTTCATGCTCTCAGATTTATTTTTTCTATAGATGATTTATAAGATTATAAAGTAGATAAAAATAATAAAAAATTGTATAAAAATAAATTATGAATACGTATAAGAAAAAAACCAACAGAGTATAAATAATGTGCAATGCACTTTAAAAAATAAATTTAAATTTAAAAAAAAGATAAAAATTAAAATTTTGAAATATTTAATTATTTATATGTATTTATTTTAAAAATAATTTTAATAAATTATATCCAATCAACTAATAAAATATAATTCTCTAACCTATGGGTTGTGATTCAGTTGGCAACGCAGGTGGGACATGTGGGAAGAGCAATCGGATTCTATTCCCACCAAATGCCCTTGTAGAGAGGGGCGAAGAGCCTTAAATATAACTAAACCTCGAGCCGGACTAAGCAATCCTTAGTAATAAAGTCCGATACCGGTGGTTTACACTAAAAAAAAATATAATTTTCTAATTAGTCATATTTTAAGGTTATTTTAGGATATTCAAATTTCATTAACGGCACTATCGGAAATCTCATTTATATATAAAGCCGTCTCTTACTGGCTCTCTTTTTATATTCTTTTAGATTTTATTTCTAAACTACTACCGACAGTCTTCTTTGGTCGGCGGTGGCTTCTATTTGTCTCTTTCTATCATTTTTCTTTATTTTACTTAGTTTTCTTTCTAATAATTTATAAACCTATAATCGTTTGAAACAAAACTTGAATTTGTTCTCTCAGATTTGTAATAGTTGATAGATCTTGAGTATTTTTGGCACCCTCTTAATGAGGTTATTAATTTCTCTCATTTCATAGAGTTGTTCCTTATTATTGAGGAGTTTTTACGTGGATCTTTTATTTCTCTAGCAATTCAAAATACAGAATGAATTGTTAGTTTCTTGTGGTTGGAGACTTTAAATCTTCAAGTTCGGTAAGTTTCTTTTATCAATAGAGCCTAGTAGTGTGTTTTGTACCTATATTAAAGTTCGGTATATTAAACTCTTCTACGGGTGTCAGCTGTAACAAGTTTCCGAAAAACTAATGTTCAGGACAATATTGTGGAAATTTTGTCGTCCTATTTAAAAATGGACCAGTTTTTACTCGGAAGATTAACATCTTCTGTCAAGATCAAGAATATCTCCAAACAAAAGATTGTTATTTTCTATATTTGTATTTCTTATTTCTATAGAAATATTATGATGTACTCTACTTTTATTTATTATTAATGAATTGTTAAGTTTTTTATACATATATAGCTATTTTATTAATTAGTTGTATTAGTTATGTTATCTCAGTAGAAAAATATGGTTATAATACAGGAGAAAAATTATAATTAATATTTAATATTATAAAAAAACAATAATAATGAGCGTAAACAATGAGTAAAAATAAGCAATGGCAATAAGCCACCGACGTCATAAAGAAAAATTAGTATAAATAGATATATAGATAGATATAAATCTAGATTGATGTATAGATATAGATATAGATAGTCAAAAATTATTTATAAAGAAAATTATTTTATTTTCTAGATAAAAGGAAAATCTTAATTTAAAATTCACCTATTTAGATATTTATAAAGCAATAAGTAATTTATCAGCCAAATGTATAAATATACTCATGTACTTTATGAAAAAACTTTATTGCACTCCAAACTTTGCAAATGACTTATTATGCTTCTGAAATTATAAATTTTGCTAACATTATATTCCTCTTTATATTAGCAATAATATTTTTTTGGTGTTTTTGTCATTTACATGCAAGATATTCACTTAATTTGTCATTAGTATAATCTTTGGAATAATAATTTTTATATTTTTCAACTATATAATAAGTGTTTAATTGATCTGATTTTAAAAATTTGACTATTCAATAGAATAATTTTTGCAAGTTTAAGTATTTGATTAGTATAATTTTATAAATTGAAGTGTTCAATAGATCAAAGTAAAAGTTGAGGGTGCCACAAAGTTTGCGTACCCACTATTTAGAACAAATGAATTCTACAAAAATTTTGTGAAATTCATTTTGAAATTCATATTTTTGTGTTTGGAATAAAACAATGTAGATTGCAATTCTAGGAATTCAATTATATGAAATTAAACATAAGTACATCAAATTTCACAAAAATAGGTGAAATTTCCAAATTAATTTTACAAAATTAAGCGGTCCAACTTTTTATGACAAAACTATCATTCTCCTTCTACAAAATCAATTTTTCAATTTTTTATTATTTAACTTATTTATTTTTTCAAACTTGACCAAAACTATTTAAAAAGTTTATTTTTTTAGAAAAATGTTTTCTTATTATTGTGTTTTTTATTTTAATTTTTAGCATTTTTTAACTATTGAAGAGAGAGATTCAAATTAAATATATATTTATCACTTTATTAAATACAATAATTTTATTAATATTATTTTTAGCCATTTTAAACTATTGATAAGAGAGAGATTCAAATTAAATATATATTTATCACTTTATTAAATTACAATTAATTTATTTTAATATTATTTTATTAATATTATTTTATTTTATATATTTATTTATTTTAATAAAATATAAAAAAGTATATAGCATAACATAAATATAATTAGTATTTATTATTTATTTTTGTGAAATTACTATTTCAAGAATATTTTAGGAAATAAGAGGAAATAAATTTTCAATTATGAATTATATTCCATAAATGATGGTAGTGATTTTCGCAAGTATACGAAATCGCAACAAGTAATAAAGAGTGAGTAGAGTATCGTTCCCACGAGGACTATGTACCAAGTACCAAAATTATTTTAACCTACTATTATTTAAACGGCAATTTATAGGAAAATTATTAAAAGAAATTAATTCAAACAATATAAAAGATTTATAAAAAGAAATCAAGGCAAGGTAATTTTCGATTTAAAGGGAAACAAAGGATTAAAAAACTACTAGGATTTTTGAACTTTCACTTAATTCTACTCCAAAATTTTATTTTTATTAGTTTGATAATTCAATTATTTGTTCAAGTAGGGGAAAACAACCTAAAATTACTAAAAGATTCTCCGGATGTATTGTTAGCTATTTAAACCATGGTCTAATTACCTAATCTTCAATAGCGCAGTCAAAAACATGAATTAAAAATCATTAAGTTTTATGTGTTTGTGAATTCATAACCTCAGGTTATTAACTTATGAAAACCCCCCATGAGTCAAACCATATAGCTTCGGCTCAAGGTTAATTATTCTTATGTAAATTTATTTAGACCTTTTTTTTTCATATCAAAAACCCTTCTCCTGGATAGTGATAATGATAATGAAATCCAGGAAAGAAACTTTGCCTGGAAGCAATTTAAATTTTTAATTAATAAATTATACTTTTGAATTACAAGAAAAGCAAAGTCTAATATTATGAAAAATGGGAAAAGAAATTTAAAGGCTACATCAAATCTCTAATATAGGAATTTAGTTCGCTAATATAAGAATTTAGTTCGACATAGTAATTAAATAAAACTCAATTAAATTTGAAAATAATTCCATAATCAATGTGAATAATGAAAAGTAAAAACAAGTTTAAGAGTTTAGAGATAAAACTAGGTAACAAATAACGTGGACGCCTTCCTTGAATCCTGACACAAATCTTGAATGCTTGAAGTTTTGGTGAGAGAGAAAACTGTGTAGAAAATAATAGAACAAGAGATGTAATATACAATGAATGACTACCTTTTCATTATGGCTAGTCTCTATATTTATATAGACTTTTTGGAATATCTTCGTGTTCGTTTAGGAAAATGAATCTTTATTGAGTAAGAAATCTTTTGGAGATAGAAAACTGTTGTAAGAAATCTTTTGGAGATAGAAAACTGTTTAGGCTTTGTATTTCTTCCCAATTAGGACTCTCCCAGCGTCTAAATAGGATTTAAACTTGATTGGTATATCAGAAAAGCATCTTATGAGAGTCTATGCAAGCGATATGGGCTGGAACTGACATTCTCGGCCCAATGCAAAATCTTGTCTTCAGCACCGGCATGCTATCTAGCACGGCTTGGGTACAGTCTTTTCTACATTTTTGGCTGGTTTTCTATAAAAAATCCTATAAAATTCGTCAAGATCAAGTGAAATATGATTCAAGGAAGCTTTGAATAAAAACATAAATAAAACTAAATAAAAACTAATTAAAGTAATTAAAAATACTAAAAATCCAAAAATACTAAAAAATCCTATAAAAACTATATTAAAAATTACTATAAAAATAACACCATATTTCACCCATGGAAAACTAAATAAAAACTAATTAAAGTAATTAAAAATACTAAAAATCCTAATAAAAACTATATTAAAAATACTATAAAAATAACACCTATCACATGATTATGTGGAATTTAATTGAACTATATAGTTTTAATTAATCATATCAAACATGAAAATTCATTCACAAATAAATTCTACTAGAATTCATTTATAAATGAATTCCATATTTTGAATTCATTTATACCAAATGGGGTGGTACAATACAAGGAAGAATATGTACTAGGCCGAAATATCATCATCAATAATTTAAGAGAATGATTTATTGATAACAAAATATAAAAACCAGTTAGATAAGCTAAAATCTTAACGTAACTGATAGAAGTAAACTCACAAAACTATAAAGAAATATTTATGTGACTATTATGAAAAATGATCATATGTCCTTTCTACATTCTTACACAAGTATTTATACTACATCTCAAGTTATAACTGATAATGTACATTTATGACGAGAATCTTAGCTATGAATGTCGAGCGAGAATCTTGGCAATTAATGATTTTAATGACTCTTTTGACTGAGCATTACTTTTATTCAAATGAACACATCGCTACTTAATTTTGACTAGTTGCTTGGTTCTTATGTTGTTCGATTCTTAAGCTTGCTCGATACAAATTAATAATCTATTCCTATAAAAAAATTTTCCTAAAATAGCACGAATCATTTATGTTCGGCTCTTTCGATGTTTTTTCCTAATGTTTTAAACTTTTTTCGAGCATCTGCTTACTCAGTTCTTCCATGTAAGCTCTAGATGTCAGTTCATTATTAGTTCATGTCTTGTCTTTAATGGATGTGACCTCTGGCATTATCAAAATTCTTACAACGACGTGCTTCTTTATTTCATCATTAAGAGGTGCCTCTTAACATTTCACCTTTTTACTTTGCATTTCTTGATGTTTCACTTTTCCTTGGCGTCTCCTCTAGCTCTCTCACCTGCTTATAAATCGAAAGTGGAAGCATTCGCTGTTGATTTTGAAGTTCTTTTACTGCCATTTTCATTCTTCTTTTGCAATCTTCTACAAGATTTCCCAAGAGTAACTTTCTCCCCTTTTAATATTGCCTTTTTATTTTTACTTGCATTTCGCTTTCTTTTCATAACACAATGAGTTCTGGCACCCCCCTTCTTGGAAAAGGCAAAGCCATCGCCATTGAAGCCTCTTCTTCTTGTTCACGCTTTGAGGCCACCAAGAACATAGAAAGCCCCTTCTTCTTGTTCAAGTCTTCTGGCATTAAAGTGTCTCGTGACTTGCTCAAGAAAGCATAAAATAAGAAAAGATCAAGAAGGTATACAATTGGCTTTCCATTTGTGCAGTCCTGAATTGACTTTTAACATTTTGCTTTGTTCAGTAGATATGAGTGGTGGAGACTTTGTTAAGAAGCTTGAGGAGAAGAGGAGGAAGAAGAGGGAGAGCAAAGCTACTACTCAGGCAAGGAGGAAAGGAAGTGCACTTGTACTTAGAGATGAGGATAAAGAAAATGTGGAAACACCTCTACCTCCGAGCAAGGCTACTCCCTCTTTTTTTCCTCCCATTAACCTAGTCATTTTGGAGCACACTGAACTTCCTGAATTTGGGACAACTCCAGATGATGTTGTTAAAACCTCTACACTAATTGCACCTCCTTTAGAAATTGAAGTTGTTCATCTTTCTACTGAAGATGCACTCCTCTTGCTAGAAGGAAGAAAAGATCTCGAGCTGATACTTCTAAAAACTCTACTCGACTAGACGCTGCTCAGCAAGACATAGAAGGATATATCAAGGCTGTTCATAGAGCCTCGACATCTTGTTCTCAATGTTCGGTAAGTAGAGATCTGGCCTAGTTGTCACTCCTTCCACAAGACTAGAATTATGTGGATTCTATGGAGGAGAGTGCTATCTTTGATAACATGAATTATAGCCTTTTTTTTGTAAATATTATACAATTGTTGTGCTTTATACTATGCTAAGGTCATCTTTATTGCTCACTTTCTTTTTGGTGCAACAACTTGTCCATCGAGTTGCTGGTATGAGGAAAAGAGTTCATAATCTTTGTAGCCATTATACTAAACTTGAAGTATCCAATAATGAGGTTGTCCAGCTAACGGAGACTGCTAAGGAGATGATGGATAAAAGTGCTACAACTCATAGAAAGAGATGTGTTGGCTCAAGGGTCAATTTTTAATCTCGGATTTTGATGATTAATACAAAATGAATAAATTTAAAATTATGTTATTTGTTCTAATTTTATCTTTATGCAGAATTTTTTTGGAAAGAAAATCATACAAGGCAAATCCTACTTTGAGTGTGAAGAGTTCGAAGACCTAGTAGCTAGGTATTTAGGAATACTTTGTAGGATAGAGGAATTTTTTTGGAAAGAAACATTCATAACAGAGGCAAATCCTAGCTTTGAGTTGTTGAAGAGTTCGAAAGACCTAGTAGCTAGGTATTTTAGGAATACTTTGTAGAAGATAGAGAAGAAATTCCAAATATTAGCAACAAAATCCTTTATGTCTCTCTTCAAAAAATATTGTTTCAGAAAAATTAAGTTATTCTTCCAAAATAAATCTTTTTTCGAAAATATTCCTTCAAATTCGGAAAAGATTTTATTTTTACCTAAAACTGAAAGAGATTTTCTTCTCTAATTGTGTTGTATAAAATTCAATTCCACCTTTTGAAAATATTTATTTGCAAGATCTAGAGTGTTTTTAAAGTTATTCTCTACTAAAAATTGAAGAAAATCTCTTTCGGTTTTGGTTAAGTGCATCTTTCCGCAAATAATTTTTTGCTCCAAAAATAATGCTTGTCGAAAATCTTTTTTCTAAAAGGAAAAGTGGAAAATCGGGTTTTATTCTCCTTACAAAAGGATAAAATAATTTTTTGATAAACAAAAGAATTTCGGATTCTTCTAAACAAGGAAAGGAAGGATTTCTGATCTCTTTCCAAAAAGCGAAACAGCTCCTGTCGTTTGTCCTATATAGAAGGAACGTTCCCGGCCTTTGAATCAATTTGGTTGAAGTAAGGAGTATTTGTTTTAAGAGCACTCGTTCTTCTTCATTTGATACGAATCCTTTTCTCTCAAAACTTTTTACTCTACCCCATTTTCTTTCATCTCTACACTTAACGTTTTCATATTATCTCTATTCTTAACGTTTTCAATATTTGAAGTGAAAAGAATTTTTACAATTACTTTTGAAAAACAATTCTGTGTTCTAATCGATTTTCTAATCTAATAAAATTGTTTTTCCTGTGCTTATATAGGCGTTTCTTTTTGTCTATTTAGAATCTGTATTCTATAGTAGACAGGCTCTTTATTTTGTTAAACTTTTGAGTGTAATAGCTTAAGTGAGAAGCTATTGAGATAGAGGTTATCAAGCGACCTTCTCCATGTGTGGGATAGTAATGTCTTGAATCGAGTTTTCTGTATTCTACCAAAAACAGAAAGGGTTGAGGTTATAGAGAATCATATAAGACTGTGTGAGAGACAGGTATTGAAATTAGAACTGCTGCACAAAGCTTTACTCAAGTTTAGAAAACTGATTAGAAACCCAAGTAGTGAAATATACTGTAAATAGAAGAACAGTTTAGAACTTGGTATATACTGTAGGCGAGTTAGTGCTGGACCACTATAACTCTCGGTGTTAATCTCTTTATTTCTGAAGTTTGGTTGTTACTGTCTCTTTTACACTCTTGTTTAATTGTCTCTCTTGTTTAATTTTTTAGAAACGCTGAAATTGTTAATAATTCAGATGTTCTAAAACGGCAATAAGTCTCATCTATTCTAAACGTCAGAACTCTGGTATTCTAATATAGTGAATATACAATGATCTAACTGTTGTTCTATTTCCAGTATAATTCACTGTTTAGGTTTCTATTTTGTTTTCTAAATTTTATGAGGATGTTCTAATCCTGATAACTCTCCATCATAAAGTTAGTTTAACATTTGATTAAGGCTCTGTGAAGAAGTTCTGAATTTTAATAACTATCTTTCACATAGTGTTATATGGTTTTGTAAACTTTATGAGGAAGTTCTAAGTTCGATAACTTTCCTTCATAAAGAAGCTCTGACATTGTACAAGTTAGTGTGAAGCTGTTCTAATCAATTATCCAAATAGCTTGCACTTTGCACAGACTTTCTATATCTGAATTAAGAACATTGTGAGGAGATTCTAATCCATATTTCTACTCTCACAAGTTCTGTGTGTTTTTCCCGCTGCACTTATGTGTGTTTTTCCGCTGCACTTAGTATTCTAATTATTGTTTAGAATTACTAAAATTTATTTCAGTTTTTAGAAAACCCAATTCACCCCCCCTCTTGGGTTGTGCCATACACATTCGGTACCCACAGGTTTCTCAATGAAGAGATTTTTGTAGAGCAACCTGATGGTTTTTTAATTCCTGGTAAAGAGGATCAAGTTTATCTTTTAAAGAAAGCTTTGTGTGGCTTAAAACAAGCTCCAAGAGCTTGGTACGAAAGGATGGACAATTATCTTATGCAACTTGGCTTTAGCAGAAGTCAAAGTGAAGCTACCTTGTATGTAAGAAATACAGATGATGAGCTTTTAGTTGTTTCAATTTATGTTGATGACATGCTTGTGACAGGTAGCAAACTTGAACTTATTCAAAAGTTCAAGAATGAAAATTGAAATGGAGAAAGTCTTTGAGATGCGATCTTGGAATCAATGAAATACTTTCTTGGGACTGGAGGGTTGCTTGCAAACTAATGATGGTTTTTTTAATAAGTTCTTTTTTATAAGTCAGCAGAAATACATTTCTGATATTTTATACAGGTTTAAAATGCAAGATTGCAAACCTGTAAGCACTCCAATTTCTACTGGTTTAAAGCTAGGCAAGGATGAAAATACTGAAAAAGTAGATACAATCCTCTATAGAAGTTTAATTGGTAGTCTTCTGTACCTTACAGCTAGCAGACCTGACATTCTACTTGCTGTAAGTTTGCTCTCTAGGTTTATGCATTTACCTAGGGAAACCCACTTTACAGCTGCCAAAAGGGTGTTAAGGTATATAAAAGGAACCAGCACATTTGGGATGTTCTTTGCAGCAATTGCAGGGGAGAGTTTGAAGTTGGTTGGTTACTGCGACAGCGATTGGGGTGGCTGTATTGAAGATTCAAGAAGCACTTCTGGATACTTATTTTCACTGGGCACAAGTTTTTTCAGTTGGAGCTCAAAAAAACAAGAAACTACAGCTCAATCAACAGCAAAAGCAGAGTACATTGCTACTGCCTCTGCTGTAAACCAGGCTATTTGGCTAAGGAAGATGCTAAAAGATTTGCAGTGTGAGCAAAAAGATTTGCATGTGAGCGACAGAAGCTAACAAAAGATCATGTTGTGATAATATTTCAGCAGTTTCAATCTCCAAAAAACGCCAGTGTTTCATGGTCGAACTAGCATATCAAAATTAAAGTTTTCGATTTTATCAGAGAAGTTCAACAATTCTAACGAAGTGCTACTTGTACATTGCTCATCTGAAAATCAGCTTGCAGACATTTTAGCCAGGTCATTCCTAAGGAGAGATTTGAAGACTTGAGATCAAAAGAATTGGTGTTTGTTCACCGTAAGATGCCAAGAGGAGTGTTAGATTTTTTGGCATTTCAAGTTTCCAGCATACTGTCAATATTTTCTATTATTTCTTTTTTTTACAGCATCAAATGGTGGAGTTTAGTGGCTTACGTTTAGTGGCTGTTTGTTAGCTCTAAGTTGCAGGGAGTTAGTGGCTTAAGTTAGTGGCTGTTTGTTAGCTCTTAGTTGCAGATTTTTCTTATTTAGTTTTTATCCACCTTATGAGTGGCATCTAAATAGGAAGTTTGTTATTTCCATTCTTGTATAAATTTTGCAGTATTCTTCAATGAAAAATATGCTGGAATTCTCTATCAATTTCATAAGATTCAATCTATAAATTCTCTACTGTTGTTTGTTCTAACACTACTAAACACGATTTCTGATTTCTCCAGGTTAACCTTCTACCCCGATGCTTTCTCATAATCCTGCAAAATTTTTAAAAGCACACTCACCTCACTAGTATTAGCACGGCCAAAATGACACTATCGTCAGCAAAGAAAAAATGGGAGATAGTTGGTGCTCTCCTACAAATTTTCAAACCATGGAGTCAACCATTAACTTTTGCCTTGTGAATCAGACTTGAAAGAACCTCTGCATAAAACAAGAATAAGTAAGGTGTTAGTGGGTCTCCCTAGCAAAGATCTCTACTCAGATAAAAAATTTCCTGGGGTTCACCATTAATCAACAAAGAATATGAAACAGAAGTAACACAACTCATCAAAATCTGGACCCAACCAGGATTAAAACCCAATTTTAACATCACATCACATTAAAAAGACCACTCAACTCTATTATAGGCCTTACTCATGTCTAATTTGTAGGCAAAAAAGCCTTCCTCCTGTAATCCTACTTTTTATACGATGAAAAAGTTAAAAAGCCATGAGAGCATCATCCCTGATAAGTCATCCAGAGACAAAAGCTGATTGCGACTGACTTATAGTGGAAGAGAGAAAAACTTTAAGCCAATTTGCTATAATAAGCTGCCCAACATGTTAGATTGAATAGTACAATCCTCAAAATCAATTTCGATTCATAGTTTAATAAGTTAAATTGAAAATCATTTTGGCTCACCAAATAACAATTAACCAAAAAGAGGTTTTTTGATTGAAACAATCAATAACTCTCTTTTTGATATATTAAAATTTTCAGGGAAAAAAGTTTTTTAATTCTTGAGGATGGTCTAATTAATTACTTGGTCTTTCTATTTTCAAAAACTACTTTAAGAATCCTTAGAGGTTTTAATTCATAAAACAAAAACGTTCTTCCGTCCAAAAAGGTACCATTTTACCATTAAGTCAAAGAAAAAATAAAAATTAGAAGAGATTAGATAAAAATAAAGACAAATGTAGCCTTGCTCCTTCTCCAAATCATCAATTTCAAGCACCATCAAATCCTCCATTCTCCACTCAATTCCACGATTCACCACCACCATTAAACCACAAAATTATCATCTGGATATCCTTCTTCGTTTCGTCAAAACTAATTTTCTGGATAATTTGTATGAATTATGAATTAGAGAAAATAAAAGCCAAAAGCTATGAAACACAGTGAATACATAGTAAAATGAATACATAGTAAAACTTGCTTATATTTAAAAAAATAGAACTTTATTTAAACATTTCCTTGTATATGATAAACATTTCTATTAGGAGATTCAATAGACAAAGTATTTAAGGAGTATTTTGCGTTTTTCACCATTGATGCTCTTGACTATGTGTTTTCAGGAAATCGTTTTCTCCTATTACAAAAAAAAAAAAGCCTTTTAGCAACGGATGAATCGATCGATAATCTTTTTTTTTTTTTTTTTTTTAAAAAAAAAAGCCTTTTAAGCAACGGATGAATCGATCGATAATCTTTTTTTTTTTTTTTTTTTTTTTATCCTAAAAAAGAGAATTAAGTGACTGATTGGTGACAAACAACAATCTGTCGCATAATTCCTTATCGCTTGAAAGACGTCAACGACCAAATTATATATTGGTCGTAATTAGCGAACAGATGAATGGGTCGCTGACTTTTTTTTTTTTTTTTTTTTTTTATCACTAAAAGAGAATTAGTGACTGATTGGTGACAACAACAATCTGTCGCATAATTCCTTATCGCTAAGACGTCAACGACCAAATTATATATTGGTCGCTAATTAGCGACAGATGAATGGGTCGCTGACATTGCTAAAGTGGTCACTGAATCACTTTCAAAAATCACCGATTCTATTGTTATTCGGTGGCTAAATCCGTCGCTGGTAGTAGCTAAAGTTCTGAAGTATTCACCACTGATTTTAGTGACTAACAGACATCTGTGGCTAAACCGCCTTTTTTTAGTGTCCATTTGCTTTTAACTGTGAAAACAAGACGAAGATAGAGATTATTAAGGAAACTGAGAATTGAGAGAAAAATGGGAAAGACACGTGTTTTTCCAATTGATTTTTATGTTATTAATGAAAAAAGAGTATTTGAAAAAGAAGAAGAAGATTGTATAGAGGTTTGATTTGAAGGAATAAGAGGAGAGGAGAAATCTGATAGAGAAAGAGATAATATAGCCATGGAAGAAAGACTCTAATACCATGAAGAGTTAAAGAATGATGGGTGTTCTTCCCTTGTGTACCACAATGTATATATCATGAATATGAATATAATTCGATAAGTGCAAGAGATATGTACAGAGAATTATAGAGATAACTGTGTCTAAGATCCTTGATTTTGTTAATTTATAATATTATCAAAATTTTAATTTAGGGCATATTTATTATAAAATTTTAATTTTTCATTTTATTTTTTTGCGAAAAAATTTTGAAGTTCGAAAATCAGTGTATTTAAAGACCAAATTTAAAAGGAAGGGAATCATGATTACTGTTTAGTAACGACACACGGGCCACCGTCACCGTCATTGTAAGATTAATTTCTTTTGATATCTAAAGATATATTTTAAGTTCTTTGCTATTCAGACTGCTTAGTTAGACTTGTAAAAATTTCTAATCACTCTCTCTCTCTCTCTCTCTCTCTCTCTATTTCTTTAAAGATAGAGAGGATAGAGAGAGAGAAGGACAGAGACAGAGATTTCTAGTCCTATTATATCTCTCCACCATTCGGACACTTCTTCATAGCCCCTCTCTTCCCCTCTCAAGATTTTCACTTTTCTCTGGTTGGTTTGATAAGAAAAGATTGAGAAATGGGTTTGTGGGCTTATTTTATTTTCACTATTATTTCTCATTTCTTGGTTCTTCCTTATACAATAAAAGCTACTAGTAGCTGCGATTTCTTTACTGGTACTTGGGTCATTGACAGTTCATACCCTCTTTACAACTCCTCAATCTGTCCTTTCATTGAGAGAGAATTCAGCTGCGAAAAGAATGGCCGTTCCGATTTATTATACACCAAGTACAAATGGCAGCCATTTGGTTGCGATTTACAGAGGTACGACACCGTTTATATCTTGTTTTACTTGGTTTTTGTTTCATTATACTGTTCAAGCTGGCTCTGCCATTGCTGAGTTTTAGCTAGATAGGCACTGCTACAGTGGGTTGATAACTCCACCAGCCCGTGACATAGAATTCCATTACTTTATCTTTGTTTTTTTCTTTCCATCTATTTTTACTTTTTGGTTTTCTTTTTGGATAAGATATGTATGATAATGATTATTTAAGGAAATATAAAGTTAGCTTTTTTGAAACATATTAAAATAAATCAGTTTTGAATTTCCATAAAAAAAAAGTTTTTAACACTTTAATTTTTATCTTCAATATTTTTTTTTTCATACATCCTTCTTGTTTTAATCAGAACTTAATCTGAAATCTTTGAAATTCTTTAAATCAAATTTACTATTCTTTCCATATGTAACAAAATGGTAATAAAGTAAGTTTTTATTTTCAAAAGATCTAGTAAGGTTATACTACCAAAATAAGAAATTTCCAAATGCACATCAATTGCCAAATTAATTACAAAAATAAACTACGTAATTTAGTATTTTTTATATAAATTTCAGAAAAATGTTAGTCAAACCCATGTCTAGCTTTTTTTCTGAAATACATTTATTACTTTTAAAGATAATGAGATATCTTTAAAAATAATAAATAAAAATATAGTTCAACTAATAAATAAAAGATCAACAGTAGCTAGGCCTTCCTTGATTTTTATTTATTAAATCAATATATTTCACTTGTCCAATGGTTTATTTTTTATTTTTTATTTTTTAAGGCAGAGAGAACAGTTAACTGGTCAGTTAGATTCATATTATGTTTAACAAATATTTATTAATTTTTATTTCGCAAAGAATCCAATGAGCTAATTTTGAGATCTTGAATATGAATAAATAAAAAACATCCTGTTTTTCTGTGGGCCAATCTAGGAACAAAAAGTGGTAGCTCTTGCTGTCACTATTTGATTGCGGATTGAATTCAATATTTGGTTTTATACACGAATTTAATTTGATTTAATCTTTTTTATAAAAAGTTGAATATATTTAATTTAAACGGATTAACTGGCCCACCTAGCTCTTGCAATGGCTTTATTAACAGAAACTGTTAAAAAAGGTTGTCTGGCCGTGATTGGTTATTGCACGTGAAACCAAGTATGTTTGGGGACAGTGGCTTTTACTTTTAGCGTTTAGCTTTTGGTAATGGTGTCTGATCTGAGGAGGAGGTGGTGGTGGTGGGGAGGGGACAGAGATTCTTTTGACATCTTTTCTAACGTTATGAGAATAAAAATCCTAAAAAAAGCGTATGTTTGTTAAGCTCATGGTCACGAGACCTGCGGTGGTATGTCTTCTCTTTTGTTTTTTATTTGCTGCCGTCACTGCCTTGCATCGCTTATTTCAATTTTTTTTTTCAAATGCATAAATTCACAATTAATCTAAAATGATTATGAGTTGAGGAGGGGACTACTCATTGGCTCGGTGGTATGGCTCCCTTGTCTTTCAAATGCATAAGTTTGTAATACTGTTGGTTGCGATAGGTTGGACGGTGTGGATTTCTTGGAAAGATTTAGAGGGAAAAGCATAATGTACGTTGGTGATTCCCTAAGTCGGAATCAATGGCAATCATTGACTTGCATGATTCACTCTTCAGTGCCTAATGCTCAATACACTATTGCAAGAGAAGGAGATGTTTCTATATTTACATTCACGGTATGCCTCTTTCTTTTGATGGGAATCTTCTTGTTGGTTAAACCTATCATTCGATTAGCCAATCATGGGGTCCTTTTTGGTTACTTGTACATCCAGTGCAAGTAACTTGTGCAAATGATCTTCTTTGCTTGTAGGTTTTTCCTAGAATTGTCCATCTACACCATAAGGCCCACCTTTTGCAAATGCTTTTCTTTCATTTTGTTTGTTAGATAGATCAACTTCTTTTGATTGGGATTGGAGATTAACTTAAAATTTTCAATGCAGGATTATAATTTGGTGTTTTACACTTTTAAATACATAGAAACAGGATTAAGGGATTTACTTACTTAGATTGAATTTATGCACAAGTACTTTCTTAGGATTAAAGTGCCAAATTTCATGGTAGGATTTGATTCAAAATTTATCTAGGATTTGTAAAAAGATTTTTGGTATTCATGTAAGACAAATATTGTTAAAAAATTTGTTTTTATTTATGTGAGAAATATTGTTAAAAAATTTATTTTTATCTATGCGAGAAAAATAATTGATATGAGATTAAAGCGCTAAATTGCAAGTAGTTATGTGCACGGTAGTGCAAGGATCTTTTATGCAACTCTAACTTTGTGGTACCTTAAACTTTATGAATGACTTATCATGCATCCACATTGATAGCAATAGTTTTAGATTTTTTTTGCTTCTATATCTAAAATATTGATTTGACGTATAATTAACATAACTTTTGCAACAACAATGTTCATATTTTTCTGCTATTTATTAAATATTTAATTAATCTAATTTTGTAAATTTTTGGAGGGCTATATATAATTTTTGCAACAATATTATTGAAAATTTAATTAAGGTTGAGCTTCTAATTCAAGATTGAGCAAGTTGGCATCAATATTATTTTTGAAGAAACGAACGAATTACACCTGACATAGTTGAAGTTTAGGGAATTGAAAGGTCTAAGCTCAATCACGGAGGTTTAACAATGATTTGACGACTCCAAAAACTGGTAGTTAGCTTAGTTGAATAATTATGTATGATTATGCAGGATTACGAAGTCAAAGTGATGCTAGACCGCAATGTGTACCTAGTGGATGTCGTGAGAGAAAATATTGGGAGGGTGTTGAAATTAAATTCAATCGAGGGTTCCAAACTTTGGAAAGGCATTGACATGCTCATCTTTAATACGTGGCATTGGTGGAACCGCAGAGGACCCACTCAACCGTAAGTGCATAACTCTTACAAAATAAAATTTATTGTTTTTTAATCATTGAATTTTAATTTTTATTTTAATGAGAGGTTACATGTTGGAACTCCATAATTGAGCTGAAATATTAACATGGTACAAAAATAAAGGCTAAATTACAAAAATGAAAAAAGCTTGAACTTTGATGTGTTTGGCAAATTTAGATAATATTTTTAATTTTGTCAATTACTATCTAAATTTATTTTTCTTTTCAATTAGAGCAATTGTTTAGAGTCTATTAGTTTGTTGCTTATTTGATCGTTAGTTGCTCCTATAGCACTTTAACTCACAATTATATGGTTGTTTTTTGGTCATTCATCGATCCTTGCATTTAAAATTTCTAAATTGAAAGATTGCTTTGTTAAAACAATCCCCTTCCATCTCATCACAAATTTAAAAGAATCTAATATGGCTTTACGCCTAACGGACTCTTGATACACCCTTAGTGACCAACTTGCATTGTCAAAAATCCCAAGATCCAACAAATAGATTTTTTCGCTTCAAAAGCTACATCACTTGATTGCACCACGAATTTTGGACGTAATTCATAATTGACAATAAAAAATAATTATCGATATTGATTGACGAAATTCAAAGTACTACTCAAGTTTAGATTTTTTTTATGATTAAGCAAAAATAAAATATTTTATTTAAAAAGTCAGATTTTATTTTAATAGAGTGATTTGGAATATATCTATTAATCTAATTAACAAATTATGCTACCTACATAAAAATAGTTAAAAAAAGAAAACCCTGTTCCCTTAGTTTTTCTTCGAAACTTTGTGGTATAATATCATGTTAGCATTTTAGATGTGGTATAGTCCCTTTATTTTTATATTTTTTTTATTTTTTATAATTAAGAGATGTAATTCCCCTCTAGCAGTAGAGTGTAAAAGTTTTTTAACTATCACAGTAAAGCGTGTATTTTCCAGAAATCAAACTTCTGTTCTTAACCTTTTGGAGATTAAGGTTGTTTATCATCTCAACCATCACCTTGTTAGTAGAAAGTTTTTAATTGTTCTACACATGTAATTTCCATGCAAGACTACAATTTCCCTGGCCTAAAATTCTCAATTCTTTAAACTAGTATGTTGATGAAACTACACTTAGAATAACTAGTTTGCACGATCTTTATCTTATTAGAAATTAGTAGCATACTGTTACACGGAAGGTTCTGGAAGCCACTAGAATTCGTGGGAAAGGTCTACCAAGGCCAAGAAAGAGCTACCAAGTTTAAGAAGCTTCTGGATCCATGAAGAAAACTCTAGCCCACAAGGTATTTAGGTGTATAATCTATAATATTCTAAATTATTCTACACATGTGTAAAGTGGATGGTAAAATATCTCTAAATATAGAATGATCCACTAAACCTCCACCACACATTTCTTGTAAAGAATTGTAATCACATGTTAAGGAGGTGGAAATTTCTATAAATACCTCACCTCCCCTCATTTGTAAATCATCCAAGCATTTGAGTAATAAGAGATCTACAACAAAGCTCTTACAAGCTCTCTCGTGTTCTCCTCTCTACTTAGCTTACATTTTAGGTGGAAATTTCTATAAATACCTCACCTCCCTCATTTGTAAATTTCATCCAGCATTTGAAGTAATAAGAGATTCTACACAAAGCTCTACAAGCTCTCTCGTGGTTCCTCCTCTCTACTTTCTACTTAGCTTACATTTTCGCTCCAACACGACTCCAAGGCTTACTTAGTGCATCCTAAAGTCTCAAGGGTGACTAAGTGCCGCGCGGATAGGCAAAAGAAAAACCTATCTCCGTGACAGGTGGTATTAGAGCAGATTTCATCCTAGGTACCAAACCTTTTATCTCAACCTATGGCAAGTGAGGAAGCTCAAGTGGTTGTTACTGAAGAACAACAACCCGAGCAAGCTGAAGCCATTCGAGGCCGTGAGCAGGTGCGTGCTCGGCCTAAGCGAGGAAGTCAAAGGCACGAACCCCTCCCATGGATCCTGTGGAGCAGAAAATTATAGCTCTTGAGCGATCTTTGTCCACTCAAGAAGCTATTGTGGGAGAACTCATAGCTCTTGAGCGATCTTTGTCCACTCAAGAAGCTATTGTGGGAGAACTCTCCAAACAAATTGACAATATTGTTCAGGAGAATGAAGAGATCACTCGGGCCGCCAAATGCATGATTGCAGAGCTTGGCAAAGCCCTACGAGAGGAGCTTCAAGCCCTTGTTGGTAGGATGATCAAGGTACGAATATTCACCGAATTTGAATTAGTGCCCTACGTAGTGAAGTAGATGCGATCCGTTCCGAATGTCGGGTGCACCATCATATGAGTAGTCTTGCCTTAACCAGTTTTACCACCAGTGCTTTGGTACCTGGTTTGAAGGTGCCCAAGCCTGCGACGTAGAACGGTACGCGTAGCGCCTCGATGGTGGAGAACTTTCTCGCGTAGCGCCTCGATGGTGGAGAACTTTCTCTTTGGCCTTGACCAGTACTTTGAGGCCATGGGGGTATTGGATGATGCTGCCAAGATTAGCAATGCCCCCACGTTCCTCTGGGACGCTGCTCAACTATGGTGGTGAAGGAAGCATGCGGAGCGTGAGAAAGGCATTTGTGCTATCAATAGATGGAAGAAATTCAAGGTAGAATTGCGGAAGCACTTCGTACCTCACAATGCAGAAAGTGAAGCAAGGGGTAGACTACGTCAGTGAAGCAAGGGGTAGACTACGTCATCTACGACAAAGCGGTAGCATCTCCGATTACATCAAGGAGTTTACTACCCTTATGTTGGAGATCGACGATCTATCCGACAAAGACGCTCTCTTCTACTTTAAGGATGGGCTAAGTGATTGGGCAAAGGTAGAGTTAGAACGGCATGACGTGCAAACACTTGACGATGCCATTGCCATAGCTGAAACTCTAACCGACTACTCCACACAAATCAAGAATAAGAAGCCCAATCCTGGTAAGAGTGGGTAAGAAGCCCAATCCTGGTAAGAGTGGGGGAGAGAAGCATAGTCAGAAAAAAGGATCAGAGTCACAAGGAGGGCGGTTCATCCAAATCTTCCTGCGAAAAATATGATAAGCCGTCCAAGAGGTATGATTCCAAACCTCCGAAACCTTCGATCATTTGCGATGGGCCGCATTGGACAAAAGATTGCCCTAATAAGAAGGCAATAAATGCGATGCATGCCGAATATAAAAAGCAAGAGGCAGAAGAAACCCAAGCCAACTTGGGATTCAGAAGAAACCCAAGCCAACTTGGGATTCCTGCAATATTTGTGCTCCATAATAATAACCCTTCCTCCTAGCATCCCCAAGATGAAGGGACTGCTATATGCCGATGTAGCCATTAATGAAAAATCAGCTAGCGTCATGCTAGACATAGGGGCTACGCACAACTTTATTAATATCGAGGAGGCCAAGCGACTAGGCCTGGATATCAATGGAGGCAGTGGCATAATCAAGACTGTAAATTCGAAAGTGAAGCCAATTGTCAGATTTGCAAAGGCTGTAACAGTTAAAATTGGATGATGGTGCGGTAAGCTAGACTTCACTGTCATGCCCATAGACGATTTTGACATAGTATTGGGACTAACATTCTTCCGAAAGGTATGCGCACTCCTTTTCCCTTACTCAAGTTCCCTAATTATACTTGAAGGAGAGAAGCCGTGCATTGTCCCATTGAAGTGCATAGAGAGTGCATAGAGATCACCATCTAGCCGATCTCTCGGCTATCAATTCAGTGGAGCCTTAAGCAAAGCCGAAAAACTTAATAACATCAATGAGCGGAACTAAAATGAGGGGTGAAGAAGTTAACAAATCCTAAACAGGTCCTTTGCCTGAGATGGTGTGCAAAATGATTTTGGATGAGTGAACAAGGAGTCAATGGCCTCCCCCAGTTGCCGAAAAAGCTCCCCTAACCTTTTGGGGCCAAAAAAGGAAGATTGAAATCACCAATTGAAGCTGGAGCCTGGTGGGCAAAAGCCCACCAGCCCATGGGCTCTTAAATCATAACATGTCTCCTCCGGAGTTGGAAGAATACTAAGAAAGCAACTCCAAGACTCTTGATCAGGGTACAATCTAACCCTCTAAAAAGCTCCTTAATGGCGCACGCCAGTCCTCTTCCCAAAAGAAGAAAGGATGGCTCTTTAACGAATGTGCATAGATTATCGGGCGGCCTTGAACAATGAATCACTATCAAGACAAAACCCGATAACCCTTGATAGCTTGATTCTCTTTGATCAATTGAGGAGAACGCAAGTGGTTCTCTCAAAGTTGCGACGCTTGAGGTTACTACCAAGTACGACAAATAGCGGCGGAAGATGAAGACCAAAAGACGACTTGTGTAACTCGATATTGGTGTCATTTGAGATTTCATTGGTGAATGCCTTTCGGTCTACAACATGCCTACCAGGCAACATTCAGTGCACCTCTCATGAACAAGCTGTTCCAGCCATTCCTTGATAAGGTTCGTTGGTGTAAAACTGACCGATATTGTGGTATAGCACCACATACACCCTTGAAGAAGCAACGTGCAACATCTCAAACCAAGTCTTCCAATTATATGGGAAAAACCGAACTCTATGTAAAGGTGGAAAAGTGTTGCCTTTTGCTAAAGCCAAGCAAGTGGAATTATTTCTTGTGCATCGGCAATCACACAGGCAAGACTAATGATGAATCCAGCATAAAGGTGAAGGCTATTCAACGAATGGGCAACTCATCAAACATCGCCTGAGCTAAGATCCTTCTTAAGGCCTGGTAAACTATTATCCGGGCCGGCTTCATAAGGAATATTCAGCCAAATCGCAGGCAGGCCCTAACTATTCCTTCAACTCAAAGTGGCAACCTCCATCAAACATCCCTGAGCTAAGATCCTTCTTAGGCCTGGTAAACTATTATCGCCGCTTCATAAAGGGATATTCAGCCATCGCGGCACCCTTAACAAATCTACTCAAGAAGAATTGCTCATTTCATTGGGCATGATAGTGCTAAGATGCCTTTAAACAATTAAAGCAAATAGTGTCCGAAGAGCCTGTCATGGTGCTGCCCAATTATACAAAGCCTTTCTAGGTACACACTGATGCCTCAGATTACGCTATTGGCAGGGTACTAATGCAAGAAGGCCATCCCATTGCCTATGAAAGTCGAAAGTTGAATGATACCAAACGTTGGTATACCGTCCAAGAGAAAGAAATGACAGCCATAGTTCATTGCCTACGAAAATGGCAACACTACTTGCTTGGCAGTAAGTTTGTGGTCAAGACGGACAACGTAGCTACCAGCTACTTTCAAACTCAAAAGAAGTTAAGTCACAAGCAAGCTCGATGGCAAGACTTCTTGGAAAAGTTCGATTGTCAGCTTGAGTACAAGTCAGGGAAGGCCAACGTTGTTACTGATGCATTGAGTCACAAGGCAAAGTTAGCCAACATTAGTGCTAGCACCCCACAAAGTGACTTCCTGGAGAGCATCCGAGAAGGCATGCAACACGACACCTTTGCCAGGAACTTGCTCAAACTAGCAAAAGAAGGTAAGACTCGAAGATTTTGGGAACATGACAGAGTACTTTATTCCCATGGTAATCGAGTCTTTGTGCCGAAATGGGGGGATCTTAGTAAAGAAACTCTTAAGGAATCCCACGATTCAAAATGGGCTGGACATCCAGGTGAGACTCGTACTTTAGCCTCTGTAAGAGCTCACTACTACTGGACGAGGATGCAAGATGACTTCGAGACATATGTCAAGACTTGCCTTGTCTGTCAACAAGAAAAGGTAGAACAGCAACCTCCCACGGGTCTACTTGAACCACTTCCCATAGCGGAGCGACTTTGGGAGAGTGTCTCGATGGATTTCATCATCGCACTGCCAAAGTCTGAGGGATATGGTAGCATCATGGTGGTGGTTGATCGATTTAGCAAGTATGCTACCTTTCTTCCCGTATCAATCGATTATAAGGTTGATGAAGCAGCCCATATGTTCTTCAAGAACGTGGTGAAGTTATGGGGACCTCCTCGAAATATCGTAAGTGATTGAGACCCCCTTTTCACTGGCAAGTTTTGGCGAGAGTTGTTCAAGCTGAAGGGGACAGACTTGAACTTCTCAATTAGCTTCCATCCCCAAAGTGATGGGCAAACAGAGTGTACTAACGCGTTGTTGGAGTTATGCCTTCGACATTATGTCAGTGCCCATCAACGAGATTGGGCTAAGTTACTTGACATTGCCCAATTCTCATATAATCTCAAAAGAAGTGAATCCACTGGCAAAAGTCCCTTTGAGATCATTATGGGACAGCAGCCCCTCACTCCCAATGCAATCGCAGCTTCATATGCAGGCAAAAATCTAGTAGCTCACAAGTTTGCGAGGGAATGGCATGAAGAAGCTGACGAGACTCGTGCTTGTCTCGATAAGGCTGCTTGGCGAATGAAGAAATGGGCCAACACCAAGCGGCGACCAAGAGTGTATGCTGAGGGAGACAGGGTGCTGATCAAACTCCTTCCTAACCAATTCAAATCATTTGCGCAAGGTGCATAAAGGGTTAGTGAGGAAGTACGTGGGACCATTCCCCATCATCAAATGAGTAGGGAAGGTTGCTTATCAAGTTGAACTCCCTCCCAAGTTGAAGATTCATAATGTCTTCCATGTTAGCATGTTGAAACCTTATCATGCGGATGATGAGGATCCAAGTAGGGGCGAGTCTACTCGAGCACCAACTGCTGTCGTTACCGAATTTGACAAAGAGGTTAGATGATGAGGATCCAAGTAGGGGCGAGTCTACTCGAGCACCAACTGCTGTCGTTACCGAATTTGACAAAGAGGTTGATAGCATTCTCAATTCACGAGTAGTACGGCGATGCGGAGTGCCAAACTATTACGAGTACTTGATCAAATGGAAGAACTTGCCCGAGTCTGAAGCTAGCTGGGAGCATGAAGATATTCTTCGGCAGTTCAGCGAACAGATAAAGGAGTACAACGCAACGAGGGCGTCGTGAGATTGAGTGGGGGAGAGTGCTACGCAGAAGTTTCTGGAAGCCGCTAGAATTCGTGGGAAAGGTCTAGCAAGGCCAAGAAAGAGCTACCAAGTTCAAGAAGCTTCTGGATCCATGAAGAAAACTCTAGCCCACAACTATAGCCCACAAGGTAATTATTTGGGTGTACTATCTATAATCATTCTACGATTATTGCCTACACATGGAGTAAGGTGGTATGGTAAAAATATCTCTAAAGCTAGAATATTCCAGCTAAACCTCCAACCACACATTTCTTGTAAAGATTGTAACCACATGTTAAGGAGGTGGAAATTCCTAACAATACCTTTCATCCTCCTCTCGTTTGTAAATCATTCCTAAGCAGTTTTAGAGTAATATATCCAAGCATTTGAGTAATAAGAGATCTACAACAAAGCTCTTACAAGCTCTCTCTTGTTCTCCTCTCTACTTAGCTTACATTTTCGCTCCAACACGACTCCATAGCTTATTTAGCGCATCCTAAAGTCTCAAAGGTGACTAAGTGCCACGCGGATAGGCAAAGGAAAAACCTATCTCTCTGACAATACACTATTACTTTGATACACCTCACGTATTTGGCATGCTCGCAAAATGCTAATTTCAAGTTGCTTGCTAGTCAAATATTGTTTTTAACAAAAAGTAAACAGTAAAATAAAAGATAATTTCTTGTACTTTATAAAAATTAGATTCATCATATTTTTTTGTATGTTTATACAAGAATGTATTTTATTTTCTAATTTTATTTTATTTTATTTTATTCTTTAATTGATTATGTTTTTATAGATGGGATTATATTCAAGATGGAAATGAGATTAAAAAAGATATGGATCGTATGCTTGCTTTCAAGGAGGCACTCACAACATGGGCAGCCTGGGTTGATTCAAACATTGATCCTACAAGGACATTGGTTTTTTTCCAAGGAATTTCTCCATCTCATTACAAGTAAGACCTTTAACCCATTTAGTGTTAAAGAAACTAAATATCTTAACTTCCCCTTCATGCATAAAAATGTATAGCTTGTGGTAATTGCATATACGATCTGAACAATGATACAAAAATATATATTGGTGAATTGCTATACCGATCTGAACAATGATACAAAAATATAATATAAGGGAGTATATATAAATATTATAATATAATATATTTACTTTTTAAATTGAACCCGTTGGTCTCTATATATATATATTATTTTTAAATTGACAACTTGTCTCTTTCTTCCAATGGTTATTGAGAAATGGAAGGAAAAAAAAACATAATCATCACAATTGGATACAAAAACATAATCACCATAGTCGAACACAAAAAATTTATACTCCCTCTGTCTTCAATATTTGTTCAAATTAACCATTTTATTTTAAAGGTGGACAATTTTTAAGAATATAATTATTTTGTTATTTTATTTCTTCAATTTTATGTTAGAATCAATAGGAGAAACATTTTAGAAGTAAAAAATAGTGATAAGGTGATCCACAAAATCTACCACACCTAGATACTTGCTAAATGGGCAAGAGGTCTATAAACTTATATACATTTTCAATATCCAATGTGAAATTGAAATACACATTCCAAGACATCAAAGCTAATTTTAATTAAATAGTTAATTTGAATGTTAAATCAATAAATGGAGCATATTCCTTATTTCATGTTCTTAATAAATTTGGTACTCAGTGGGACCCTGTGGAATGAACCAAGTGCAAGGAGTTGTGTGAGAGAAGAAGAGCCAGTGTCTGGGTACACGTATCCAGGAGGATTGCCACCAGCCGTGGATGTGCTAAAGGGTGTACTAAGAACAATGAAAATGCCTGTGAAATTGCTTGATATAACACTCCTCTCTCTGCTACGTAAAGATGGACATCCTTCTATTTATGGGCTTGGCGGGTCCACTGGCATGGATTGCAGCCATTGGTGCCTTGCTGGTGTTCCAGATACATGGAACGAAATTCTTTATAATCTCATTCTTTAATGACAAAAAGATAATATAGCTTTATAATCTCATTCTTTAATGACAAAAAAGATAATATATATATATATATATATGAATAATATATATATATAATAATTAATATAATAGGAATAGTAATTTTTAAACAAAATAAAAAATGTTGAGTTAACTGTTGTATCCTCAAACACAATGTTGATATATATAGGAATTGTAATTTTTTAAACAAAATAAAAAATTTGTTACTGTGTATCCCTAAAACATGTTTCAATTTAGTGGAATTGGTTAATTTCATTTTAAAAAATAAATTTCGGTTTTATGTTATTTGAGTTGTGTATTTTCTACAATATTTTATTAGGAGTTCTTCTTTTCGATTTAATCTTGTTTGCGAGTAACTTTAACTATGATATTAATTTAGATAGATAGTCTAGACAAATTATATCATATTATATCTCTATAAAAGGGTGAATATTCGGTTGATTTAAGTCGAATAAGAGCAACCCTAGTTAACTAACTTTTTATATATAAAAGAAATGGATAAGCATTGTCCAGAGAATCAAATCAAACTAATTTGAAAAAAAAAATTTTTTTGACATCTATTAAAAAACGATGAAGCTAGTTTATTTAAATAAATCATTTTTTTTTTAAGAATGAAGAGTATGTTTAGTAAAATTAGTTGTATTAGTAGCTACTAGCTATTTTAGTAATGGCTAGTTATTAAGTGTTTGAATAGATTTTCATAAAACGCTAAAAGTTGAATGTTACATAAGTTAACATTTTATAAAACGCTGTTTTAACTTCTAAAAGCTAGTTGAAATGCTATATTACCGAACACTAGAAAAAAAGGGCGGTTAGTGTTTTAACCAGTTAAAATTACTTAAAAAGTTATTGCTGAATACAGTCAAAATAAAACAACTTAATTCAGTTTAGTCAGTTTTACCTTTATATGTAGTACTTTGTTTATTTTTCTAGTTTTTCTCTCTTTTTTTTTATTGAATAGAGTTTGTAGCAGCAGGGAACTAATAGCAGTCATGGTGGGTCTGGATCTCGCTTCGTAGCCTTATCTAAACTGCTGGAGGATAGAGTAACTAAGAGAGAAGACCTGGTTGAGGATAGGGAGGTGTCAGGGAGTCCGCTTTTTAGCCTTTGGAGACTAATGCAAACCATGCAGAACTTGTACATGATTCAGTATGTCACCGCTTTAACTCATATTCAGTATGTCACCCCTTTCTACAATGTCAATGCCGGACTGCAAACAGTCCGGCCGGACCGAAGGCCATTTTGGACATTTACTGGAAGTATGTCAATATGGTACTTAAAACGTCCAAATTGGAAGTAAAAACATCATAATGGTACTTAAAACTCCCGAAATCGTCGGCGAGGATCGCCGGAACCAAGGTCCCGGAATATTTTCTCGGAAGGTCCGAACTCACCCAAAGAAGGCTCCGGAGTGAGGCCGGTGTCCGCAACGGCCACGCGGGTCTGGCCGCCGGGTCAATGGGCGTGCGCCTGCCACCGGTCAGAGCCAGGCCGCCGCCTGCCGGGCAACTGGTCGGCTAGCAGCCGACTTCACAGCCACTGGGCGGCCCACCTTGCGCCGCTACGCCTAGGGCGGCAGCGGGGCGCGATGCCAGTTGGCCCACTTCCTTGGCGAGGCCATGCCGCC
>NW_023590994.1:0-15895 GCF_014843425.1 Jatropha curcas
AGGCAATTTCATTTGCCAAGAAGGCAAATTGTTTGAGCAGGCTCTTAGACCAAGAAAATTGTGATTTTAAAGCGATTTGTCGCTAAAAGTGGGATTAATGACTAATTTTATGAGGCAATTTGGTTTCCAAAATTGATTGAACCGTGGGCAATTTGTTTGCCGAAAATGGTGGTTGATTTTAATTGTAGGCAATTGTTGCCAAAAACATGATTGGATTAAGGGCTTTTTAAGCCCACAATTATTGAATTAATTGGACTTAAGCCGGACTGTTTCGGAAATAAGAGGCATTAAACCGTAGTTATGTAATTAACTAGGCTTTGTTAGCAATATTCGGATTTAGCATTGAATACCGAACGATTAATTAAATTAAACCGGGTATTATTAAGCTATAAAATTTATTAATTGAGGCAGTTTTTATTTGCCCTAAGGATGATGTGAATGTGTTTATGCAGTTGTAGATTATTAGGAAGTAGAAGAGAAGTATGCCCATAAGTGCTAAAATGTAAATAAACAGGTTTTGAATTGTACATACGCTGATTTAATCGACGGTCTCTCACACTAAAGAATATTCTGTAAACTTACCAACGAACATTTAAAGTTGGCATCCACCTGTTTAACGAGTTTTATGAGGAATTGTTAAAACACTTAAGATTGTAAAAATTTAGATATAATAATTGATGTAAGCCACAAGCGTGCACCATAAAAGCCATTAAATTCAAACCAAACATATAACAAGATGAAGACAAACACCATTTGAATAACACAATTAATATAAAACTAAAACGAATGCAAAAAAAGCAATAAAGATCGCAAAGAGCATAGGGAGAAGAGCGTTCCGTCCCAACAACCAGACCTGAGTGCCGAAGAACGGAGTGCCGGGGCCATTATTTATAGCAAAATAGGGCTGTTCCGGAAAGCGCGCCTGTGAGTCTCGAGGGTAAAACCAAGTACAGACACGCGTCCCGAGTCACGAAGACTCAGGCTTCAGGTCGTCGCACAGGTGACAGGCCTCGGACATCGCTGAGCACAGAGGTAAAAGGCATGCTCCGATCAACTCGCATGAAGGGCGACATTGAGTAAAGCTTGAGCCGGCCGGCTTAATTGGCACCTGTGTCTGTGATCTACACGGACGGGCACATTAATCGAAGAGAGAATGCTCTACGCAACACGGGTACTCGCAGGGCCCATCGTAGAAACTCCTATGGTCATGGCCGGAGGTATGAGGCCCAACTCGGCAGTTGTATAGGATGTCTCATTCCCGAGACACGTCACTCATGCGATAAGACCGCTTGTCGCGCAGTCGTGGGACTGTAAACCGGTGCCGCCGCCGTGAAAAGGGCGGCTTGCTGCCCCACAAGTAAGCCTCCTATCAATCCTCCACAATGAGAATCAAGCACGAGGGCGACCGAGCAAACGGAACACTTGCTCTAAAGTTTTTACGTTTTCGAAGGCTTTCCGGATGTCTGGATCTCGCAAAAAAGATATCCGGGACCAAAGTTCCGCGATCCTCGCGAACGTCCCGGACGGTTTTAAGCTAGCGCCATAGTAGGCATACTTCCGATAAATTTCCAAAATGGCCTCAGGTCCGGCCACGAACTGTTTTGCATCGCGGGAAAACTGGGCCTTTTTGAGCCTCAAATTTGAGTATTCGACAAGCGGGCTGCAATTCAAATCTGGATTTTCAGGTGCGCAACAACAAGCGGCCATCCTTGTGGTTTCAAAATAAAGCAGAATTCATCAGGCTGCACACGGGGGCGACCGATCCTCCCATTTACCCGGGCTAACGGAGAAACAGAATCAGGATCCCTATAAACAGAATGCAGAAATATAACAGAAATAGAATCAGGATCCGTTATAACAGAAACAGTCTCAACAAAACCCAATTGGTGACCCACTTCACCCAATTCCCACACAAACAGAAGTACAGCATATCAGACAACAACAATTAATCAAACATTGCAATCAAATGGCATGGGACATATTAATCATTAGACATCCGTGAATGCAATGCACAATTTAAACATCCAAAATCGAAGTGCCAAATAAATAAATAAAATAAGTATTAAACAAATAAACAACAATAAATGAAAATAAAACGATAAATAATGATGTAAATAATATTAAAATGAAATAATAAAGTAATAGAAATCATCAGGGCACTATATTTAATTATGTACCCAAATTATAGAAACTAAATCTAAATAAACCTTATTAATTATGGTTTAATTAAAACTAGTCTAGAGTTTCCTATTCGAAAATTGTCGGCAGCACTCCCCTAAAAATTTGGACTATCTACCTGTTTAGAGTAAACACAATATTATTATAATAATTTATCATCAAGTACACACAGGCCCATCCATCGGAAGCAATCAATCAACTTATTCCCATCCTTCCTTCAATAGCAAGTCCATAGCTAACAACCATTTAAAAATCGTCTATCCATTCATACATTATTAGTTACTTTGTTTATACATACACTATATAGTATAATAGTGAGATTATAGTGCCCTTCTAAACAACACAAAAAACTCAAATGGTGTTGATGCAACTTGGTGCAGCCAGAAATGAAATAAATGTTACTAGTAGCTAAGGTCTACAAAGATTTCCAGGAAATAATATAAATTGAAATAATTGCTTGCCAAATCTAAAAAAGTCACCCCTAGAACTTCAACTGATTAAAGTTTTCATATTTTACACACTAGCTGAACTCACTACCAAGCAAGAACTTCATTTACAACTTCAAAATATGATCCCAAAATCATTAGTAGATTCAAAGAGCCAACTAATTACTGCTGCTAGCTCATGGGTAATTCAAAATATAAGTTCTATTTAAGTACCTCCCAAGCATACTATTTCAGCTGGTTTGCACATGAAACTTATTAAACAATTCAAATTTTTATTAACTCATTCAAAATTGGAAAACAATTCAAATATATTTCTTCATAGGAATTAAGTACTTTGAGCATAGTAGCTAATTTAGTTTATTTTTTCAACCTAAAGAACCCTAAATCCTTCGTAAAGATGTTATAATAGATGCAATATCCTACTGACCATCGTTCCAATATCGAATCAGTTTTATATATACAATTTAAAGACGCAACAAATTGAAATTCCTCCTAATCACGATGTCAACCTAATAGGTAGCTAGATATAGGTAAATTTCTACGAATAGCTTCAGAGCAATTGGTGCCCAATTGTTTGCTCGCAGTCATATAGATCATGGTCGGAGAGTCATGCTGATATTCTATCCTTAAACTGAAATCCCCTTGGTTCATCGCTAACTTATCCATTAATTTAGCTAATTAATGTAAGACTAAACTAGAGAATCAATTTAATTAAGTAGGCAGCTAAAGTCTAAATTTTATCGCAATATGTGTTGAAATTCATGAATCAGAACCTTCCCATCTTTGATCAAGGAACTCATAAACTAAATTGATGAAGGTTGGAAATTGACTTACCCAGCTGCGATAGCACACGCGGAAAATCGAAATTTTCTGGTTTTAGACTCAATCGGCAGCTTGCTCCTTTGGGTTTCAAAAGCCGATGGCTGTCGATGTCTAACTTGGGTCCGGAATGAATAGGATGGTGGCTGGAGGAATGCTCAGAGATGAGGAGAGGGCCCTGTGGATGAGCCGGTGTCGGTGCGGATTGAAGATCGAGAGCAGGAGACTCGACGCATTTCCCGACTCGAAGGAAGTTCACGGCTCTCCCTGCGCCTTCCTGACGCGCGCCAGAGGAACGAAAGAGGAGAGAGGAACGGATGCCAGAACTTGCGTGTGGCGAAGGAGGCGACCGACAGAGGAGGCGCTGGTCCTCATGGCAGGATCGGGGAAAAAATGGAGGAGGAGGAAGGTGGGAGGCTGGTGGTGTCGAATCGCTGGGAGAAGAAGGACGAAGGAAGATGAAAAGAAGAAAAAAAAAGAAAGAAAAGAAAGGAAATTCTAAAGGCTTTCCTAGACCATTCCGGTTTTCCAGATTTCGAACCGGTTTGTGTCTAATTCTATGATTTGGTCTCATTTGTTGTTGGTTTTTCTGAGTTTTTTCGCTTGGTTGTGTATTCTGAAAAAAATCGAATGTGAGTTTTAGCGGGTCCAGTTAAGCACCATAATAAAATACTGGCTCGGTATAGGAATCTCATGGTGAAATAAAAAATTTAGTTTTTAAATGAAAATTCTACGGTAGCCGAAATTAAATTTTGCCGGGTCCGTTTTAGGTTAGTTTCTATAATAAGGTAAACTAATATAAGATGTAAAATCACTAAGTTCATTTATTCACTAAGTTTCATTTATTACCTTTACCCATCTATAACAGGTAAGTGTACTATGTCCACATATTCGAATTTTTTGGAAAAAAATTCGGACAAAGCGAGCCTTCGGTACACAACCATGATCAAATTCTCAAATATAAAGACACTTGCAAATAAACACTTCTCGATATCATACCAACATTTCTCCAAAGGTAAAATGGCCACTACTTAAGCCTCCAACCCAAAAATCATGCATTTTAAAAAAATTTAAGAATAATAACAACAAAAAAAATGCATTAATTTCATAATTATTAAAAAAGAGTAATTTAATTACCTGTATCATAACAATTGGCTTCTATTATTGCTATTGCTGATATCATAGTATCAATAGTGGCAGAAAGTTAATCAACGTTATATTTAGACTTTTTTTTTTAATATGTGTTATACATATTAAAACTGCGTTATTCTACTCGTAATGTTTTTTAATTAATTTTTTTACTTAGTTACATACTTCAAATATAATGATATTTATATTGACGAAATATGATTTTGAAAATTAGGTTTAAAATTAATGATTTAGAACTAAATATTAAACTATCATTTAATCTTTTAATTCTTTTTATAATTACACTATCATTTATAATCTTAACGCACATATTAAAAACTAACTATTCTTTGTTTTCCAGTTACACATGACATGAAACTTGCTTCCTAATTATAATATTTTTTTTTTATTTTTTTCTATTGTAAACTCCTTTGGATAAACAAAATTATTAATCCTTATTTAATTATTATATTTAAATTACGGCGGCGAGACCACTGGATAGCTGTCAGAAGTAGTCTTCAGCGGATCTGGTACAGGGGCAACCCCCGACGAGATCGGCTCGCAGTATCAGCGTGGGTCTCGAAGTACGCTAATTTCAATTCTATTCAATTCCTTGCAAAGTTTGCGTAATAATTACATACTTCATAATTATTATATTTAATTCCTTCCTAATTACACATAATAATAAATACATAAAATAATAATAATAATAATAAATAATAAACAGTAATAATAATGTAATAATAATAATAATAAATAAAGTAATAATAATGGTAATATATAATAATAATAATAACAGTAACAATAAAAACAATAAAACGAACAACTAATAATAATAATAATAATAATAATAATAATAATAATAATAAATAAATAAGTAATAATGAATAATAATTAATCAATATTAATAATACGAATAATGAACAATATAATAAAGTAACAATAATAGAAATTAATAATAGATAATAATAATAATAATAGGATAATGAGTATAGATAATATAATAAGTAATGAATATATAATACCATTTAAATATTCCCTAATTCCTTTCGCATAATACAAAACTAACCAAAAATTATTATATAAAAAACACATAAAATCGCAAAGAAAAAAAAATTGAAAAAATTTGGCAAACTATACCTAAGTTGTTTTGTCGAAACAGCCAAGTGGAGTGATCGGAGTTTACAATGGAGCGGGAAGGTGGTGGCGTCAAGGCGGGGCTAGGAGCGGCCATCAAGAAGGGCTGGAGCTGGACGTCAGGCAAAGGGCTGGAGCGGGCGCTGCGAACGGAGGAGTAGGAGAAGATGAGGAGAAGAAAAAGAAAAGGAAAGAAAGAAGATAGAAAGAAGAAGGGAGGGCCATTTGGCGTTTAAAGCCTAAATTTGCGACCACTGGTCAGTTGCAAATTTCACTCCTCAGCTCGGTTCGCAGAAATTTTTGAACTCTATAACAGTAATTAAATAATGTAATAATGTAATAATGATAATAATGAACAGTAATAATATATGTAATTAATATAAATAATACATAACATAACAGATATACAATAACATAACAACAAATAATAATAAATAATAATAAATAATAATACATAATAAATAAATAATAATAATAGATAATAATATACAATAATAATAACAGCAATAATAATAATAATAGATAATAATTAGATAATAATAATAATACATAATAATAAAATACATATGGAATAATAATAATTTATAACAGTACCTAAATATTCCTAATCGCAAATATACCAAAACTAACCAAAATTATTATATAAAAACACATAAAATCGCAAAAAAAAAAAATTGAAAAAAATTTTGCAAAACTTACCGATCAAGTTTGTGGTCAACATCAGCAATGAGTGATCGGAAGTTTACAATGGAGGCGAGTTGAGTGGCGTCAGGCGGGCTGGAGCGGCATCAAGAAGGGCTGGAGCGGCGGTCAGGGAAAGAGGCTGGAGCGACGCTGCGACAGGAGGAGAGGAGAGGAGGAGGAGAGAAGAAAGAGAAGGAACGAAAGACAGAAAGAAGAAGGAGGGCAATTTGGCGTTTAAAGCCCTAAATTTTGCGACCAGACTGGTCAGTTTCTTAAATTTCATTAGTATCGTCGCAAATTTTAACTCTATCGAACTTGTTTTACTTCGCATAAAATTGTGACAACGATTTGCGACTCAAACTGTCGTCACCGCAAATAATCCAGGTCGCATTTCGGCGCCAATCGAGCCTTTAGAACTTTATTACCTATTTATGAAGCGCAGCAATGTTTTGCGACGGAATAAAACGTAGTCACAAATCAGTCGCAAAAATCGATCGCAAATCTGTAGTACAAACTGGGTCGCAAACTGAAAACTAAACTCGCGGAAATTTTTTGCGCTACAATTAGCGGACCTGTTTGTCATGTAAGGTCCGCAATCGGTCGAAATTGCGATCCGAGATTCAATTCGGTCGCAATTAGGCATTTTTTTATAGTGTTAAGGGAATTTACCAACAAATTAGCAAGAATGGGTGCAAGGAGGGAAGCGAGTGTGGAAGGATACCTAAAAGGAGATGGCAGGTTTGCATGGCTAGAGCAAAATTGAAGGAAGATGATAAATACCGATGTCAAGGTCCCTTGGAGGTCTAAATAATGATATTAATGATGCCTTAGAGATGTATTCGCTATGCATCTCCATGGAAGAGATGGTATGATATGGCCATGAAGATTGAAAAGACAGAAAAAAGGGGAATCCAAAGGACATAAATCAACTTTCAAAAGGTAAAGAGCGCTGTTCCAAACTTCCAATTAAATGCAACAAAGGTACTTTCTAACTCCTACATACCCCTTATAGAGAAATTAAATGTTTTAGAAATGTTTGGGGAAGAGGGCAATATGCAGTCTCAATGTCGCTATACAAAAGAGTTTATGAATCGCTAAAGATGATGAGAATTATTAGTTCTGATTTGAATGTAGGATGTATGATGATATGCCGTAATTTCAATTGATGATGATGATGGATAGATGTCAGATAACTTAATAATTCCTGAACATGGGTGAGGCTTTAGTTTTGCTAGGCCGTGCATTTGAATATTGCTATCAAAAGAGGAAAGCCTTGAGCACGTGAAAGAACATTTTTCACACTAGGTGTTTTTGATTAGTTTGAAAAAGTTTTGTGTCACTCTTATTATTGATTGGGGGTAGTTGCACTAATGCTTGCTAAGTGTAAAATATGGGTAAATAAAACTGAACTTAACATGTCTGATACGAATCCGCCATCACTCATCCATGGAACCAAGGGAGAAAAGGAGAACAACATGAAAAATCATTAGTGCTACCTTAGTGGGTCAATTACAAAAAGTCATCCAAAAGAAAATATGGAGCAACCATGTTAGATCAAAGAAAGAGCTATGGATACCTGCACTTCTAAGTTAAAGAATTCGGATTGGACGAGATCTTTTTAAAGAAGGGGGGAATTGATAGCGCGAAACTCGAGCTACCACACCATAGAATCTCAAGGAAGCATGGAGAACACCTACAGTTTACTCCCACATTAATGGAACCGAAACATGTTGGAGATGGAATCTGAAAATTTCCAGCATATGAGCAATGCCCTGGCCTATACTAAGCCTCAACTTTGGGTAAAAATAAGTTAAGCCCATTTTTTTGTTAAGTTTGATTGTAATGTTGTTATAGGGTTGGGCCACAATAGAATTGGGGCCACCCTTTTAATTTTTATCCTTAGTTGGTTTGGATTAATTATTCATTATCCTTAAGTGCGGCTTTGGAATTAATATGTCTTATCCTTAATTGTTTGGAATTAGTTTAGTTCCCTTATCCTTAAGTGTGGTTGGACAATTATTCCTTATCCTTAGTTGGGTTTTGGATTATTAGCCTTATCCTACATTTATTTATACGATTTAGCTAAATCTTTAGTTGAATTTGGATCTAGTTATACCAAATCCTTGAGTTGTTTAGATTTGCTAGTCAATATCCTTAGTTGGTTGTTAGATTTGCTTAAAATGCCCTACTCCATTAGCTACTCTAAATCCCTTTAAGGATTCATGGACATCTTAGAATAGTATAAGATAGCTTGTTGAAATTGGATTTGTAATTATTCACCATTATTATTCAATCAAATGAAATAGAATTATCTTCTCAAAATGCTTTGGCGTGGGTCTTGCCTTTTAGAGAGAGGTGTGAGATTGCATTCTTCTTATATTGCATCAAGAATCAAGTAACTTAATCAATTCTTTTTGGGCCGTTTATATTATTCTTTTTACTTATATTATTGTGTGTTCTTGCTGTTTTAAGGCTTTTGGGTGCCATATCGAGCGCGGAATTTTATTTAGATCTTGGATCCTTCAGAAAAACTTGTCAATTGGGAGTTCATGGAATTTTAAGGTGTCCATTGGTTTCGCGGTTAAATGTCCCTTCATAGCACCTAAGCCTTATAAGTGACAATGGTTGAATGATTGTTGGGGAGGTGAAGGTGACTTCGACAGGCACAGTTTGTGGTCATTTATTCCCTAAGTTGGAATGGTATGAAGAGAGATCTAGTGTGATATAGTAACCGTGATGCAGGTAGGTTCATTTACTGTTGGGAAGACCATGGCAATATGATAGAAGAGCACTTCATGGTGGATTCCATAACCGATACTGCTTTGGTTCCATAAGGGGAAAAAGGTGGTTCTTGTACATTATCACCATCAAGAAGTATAAATGAACGAAATCAAAGTGAAGATCAAAGGAAGATACTTGAGAGAGAGAGAGAGGTTTCGGCCTTGAGGAAAAATGGGAGTGAGATTTCAAAAGAACAAAAGAGAGAAAAGAGTAAGCATGAAGGGAAAGAGGCCACAAAAATAATAAAACAAATTAATGGCCCAATTGTGAGTGACAAACAGAAAGAGGAAAAAAAGAAACAAACTTTTTATGCAAGAGCTAGGGAGGTTAAGTGTGCTATTGCCTTGGAGACGCCCGTGTTGCTTCTTAGGTATAAATAAAGAGGTTTTATTTGCTGAAACTAACACTAACCTTGATAGTTTGCCTTCTATGTTTGTTTCTATGTTGCAGGAATTTGATGATGTCTTTCCTAGTTGATGATGTCTTTCCTAGTGAATTACCTAGTGGTTGACCACCTTTAAGAGGAATAAAATATCAAATTGACTTTATTCCTAGCTCCACCATTCCAAATAAACCCGCCTATAGAAGCAATCTAATATAGACAAAGGAGCTACAAAGGCAAGTTGATGAGCTTCTAGAAAAAGGATTGGTGCGAGAGAGCATGAGCCCTTGTGCCGTTCCAGTTCTTCTAGTGCCTAAAAGGATGGACCGTGGCGCATGTGTGTTGATTGTAGAGCAGTCAACAAAATCACTGTAAATTATAGACACCCTATTCCTAGACTTGATGATATGTTAGATGAATTACATGGGGCAACTTACTTTACTAAAATTGATACCTTTGACTTTAACTAAAATTGATTTAATGAGTGGTTATCAATCAAATTAGAAATGCCATCCAGGTGATGAATGGAAAACTGCATTTAAAACTAGTAAATGGTTTGGTATGAGTAGTTGGTAAATGCTTTTGGATATCTAATGCACCTAGTACATTTATGAGGCCTCATGAACCATGTATTAGCGTGCCTTCTTTTAGGAAAAATTTAAATGGGTTGTATACTTTGATGATATACTCATTTATAGCAAGTCTCTTAATGATCATATTGAGCATGTTTAGGAATAAGTATTATAAACATTTAAAGATCTGAAAAATTTGTATGCTAAACCTTAACAATGCAACATTAAGATCTGAAAAATTGTATGCTAAACTTAACAAATGCACATTTTGCATAGATAAACTTGTATTTCTTGGATTTATTGTGAGTGCACAGGGTATTCAAGTAGATGAGGAGAAAGTGAAAGCTATCAAAGAATGGCCAACTCCCAAACCAGTTTCTGAAGTTAGGAGTTTTCATGGGTTGGCAAGTTTTTATAGAAGATTTGTAAAAAATTTCTCTTCCATTGCAGCACCACTAATAGAAATAATCAAAAAGGAAGTTGGGTTCAAGTGGGGAGAAGAACAACAGAAAGCGTTTGACACGCCTAAAGGAAAGTTAACATCCGCACCTATACTTTCTTTACCTAACTTTGAAAATACTTTTGAAATACTTTTGATATATTGAGTGTGATGCTTCTGGTGTGGGAATTGGGGATCCAATGCAAGAAAAAGAAACCAATTGCCTACTTTTAGTGAGAAATTAATGGAGCGCAAACTCAATTATTCAACGCTATGACAAAGAGCTGGAATGCTTTGGTAAGAACTCTAAATGTTTGGCAAACACTACTTATTACCTTAAGGAGTTTTGTTCATTCAAATACCAGAATCATGAAAGGCCTAAAACACTTGAAGGGTCAAGGTAAGCTCAATATCAAGGTAAGCTCAATAAAAGGCATGGTAAGTGGGTTGAATTTATTGAACAATTTCCATATGTGATTAAATACAAGCATGGAAAAGATAATGTTGTCGCTGATGCATTGTCAAGGAGGTATGCCCTAATTACTACTCTTAATTCTAAGTTGCTTGGATTTTAGTATATTAAGGACTTATATGTGACAGATTCTGATTTCGGCAATGTATATGTGGCATATGATCATGGAGCATTTGATAAATTTTATAGACATGATGGGTATTTGTTTAAGGGCAACAAACTTTGTGTGCCTAAATGTTCTATGAGTGATTTGCTTGTGCTTGAATCTCATTGTGGAGGATTGATAGGACACTTTGGGGTACATAAGACTTATGATATGTGGAATGAACATTTTGATTGGCCTCATATGCATAAAGATTTAGAGAAAGTTTGTAATTCTTGTATTGCTTGTAAACAGGCCAAATCTAAGTCTATTCCTCATGGATTATACATGCCTTTACCTGTTCCTAGTTCACCTTGGATTGATATTTTACCTGTTCCTAGTTCACTGGATTGATATGAATCTATGGACTTTGTACTTGGTTTACCTCGGACTAAGGCGTGGTAAGGAGCTGGTAAGGACAGTATATTTATTGTTGTTGATAGGTTTAGCAAGATGGCTCATTTCATTCCTTGTCATAAAACTGATGATGCCAATAATATTACTGATCTATTCTTTAGAGAAGTGGTAAGGTTGCATGGGGTGCCACGAACTATAGTTTCTGATAGGGATGCAAAGTTCCTTTCACAATTGTGGAGAGTTTTGTGGGGTAAGCTTGGTACTAAATTACTTTATTCTACCACTTGTCATCTACAAACAGATGGACAAACTGAGGTTGTGAATAGAACTTTAGGAACCTTGCTTCGTGCCATTGTGGGTAAAAACTTAAAAACTTGGAAAGATTGTTTGCATTCATTGAGTTTGCATATAATCGTAGCATACATTCTACTTCAGGTTTTAGTCCATTTGAACTTGTTTATGGCTTTAACCCACTAACTGTATGCTTTACGCCACTAACTGTATTAGATCTTGTTCCTTTCCCTTTAAATTGAACTTCCTAATTTAGATGGTTGCTCAAAAAAAGGCAGAATTGGTGAAGTCTTTAAATGAGAAGGCTAGGGCCAACATAGAAAAGAGGAACAAGCAATATGCTGATAGAGCAAACAAGGGTAGGAAGAAGTTGGTGCTTATGCCAGGTGATTAGATTTGGGTACATTTTCACAAGGAAAGGTTTCCCAACCAAAGGAAGACTAAGCTCGATGCACGTGGAGATGGTCCATTTCAAGTCTTAAAGCGCATCAATGACAATGCCTACAAGATAGACTTACCAGGTGAGTATGGTGTTTCTGCCACTTTCAATATTAGTGATTTATCTCCCTTTGTGATTTATCTCCCCTTTTGGACATGGGATGGCAGATTTGAGGACAATCTTTTTTAAAGAAGGGGGGGATGATGACGATCCACATCATCATCACCTATAGAGCCTTAAGGGAATAAGGACATGAATAATTGGCCGATCCATTAGTAACTTCCTAGTGGACCAATTACAGGGACGCGTGCAAAAGAAATTATGGAGCAACCATGTTCCTTGGAGCAACCATGTCCTTATACATTCAAGAACAAGTTACACAAGAGCTCCATGACCTTGTTTTCAACAAGTGCTATGAAGAACTTGAAGGCACACCTAATTTTCTCACATTAATGGAAGCACATGTTGAGATGGAATCTGAAATTCCAGCCTATGGAACGCCCAAACCGTGCTAGGTTAGCACACCCGTGCAAGGTAGCATGCCCAAGCCGTGCGAATTGGCATGCCCAAGCCGTGCTAGGGTCTGCCTCTAGTGAGATTAGTTAGTCTAATTATGCTTATTTTGAGTTGTATAAAAAATAATGGGTTGGGCCTCCTATAATTCGGCCCCCCTTGGATTTTATCCTTATTTTGTTTAGATTTAGCTAATCTTTAGTTAGTTAGGATTTGTTATTCCTAAATCCTTCCTAAGTATGCCATTAAAGTTAGTAAGATTTGATTATGTCTTATTCCCTTAAGTTTAGGTTTAGCATTTATAGCTAACCTACCTTAGTGATTTCAGAATTATATTACGTCTAATTCACTTTAGGATAGCAGGTACCTTTTTGATTTTTACGTATATATATAGCTTGTTATAGTATCAATCATAACACACAATTCATCTGAATAACACGCAATCTAATCAGACTCTTTGTTCTATGTCTTGATGGTGATTTTCTTTGATTCAGAGAGATGTGAGTAGTGATCTACTCTATTGATCTGTAATCATGGATTGATCATTTATTTTCGTCTGTTTTGTATTCTTATGTTTTTACTTTATTATTGGTTTATCTTGCTTCTTTAAGCTTTGGGTGTGCCATAGATAGAGTTCAGTGTATTAATGTCTTTGATCTTTGATATATTTATCATACATCTATATTCAAGAGTTCTTGATATATAATTCATAGGTTCCACTGTTGATTCTCTCATACGCTTCATTTACCTAAATATCAGTAATGACCTATGTATGATGGCCATGGTGTACTATAATGGGAAGAATGCACTTGCGAATGTTCATGTCAGTCCGTCTCTACCTTACACTTGACTGATGTGATTGTTTTAACACATTGCCACCTTGTTTAATTATTTTAGGGTAAACTAGGAAAAAAACCCTAAGTGACTCCAATTTTAATTAACCTAATTGCTAGATTAATTAACCCAAAGATCAAGGTATGGTCTGCGAACCCGAGGTGGATCCTGAGACTATGTCATGCTTGATGAACTAACCTATGAATGAATGCTTTGCAAGGTGAAAGATGATGTAATTTGGACCAATGAAAAATGTTTATGTGATCTTGACTTGTCGCTCGGGGTTAGATCCCAAACGTGCCTACGTACTTACTTCCGTTTGAATGGAAGATCAAAGTCCACGTAGTTCGATAGGCCTCTTCTAGAGGGCTTTAGATGGGATGCTTGATGCATGAGTGTGTGTATACTTTGTGCATTTTTGTTTAGGCATTTTGCCAAAGAATTGATTGTTTCAGGCACTTGGTGCCAAAATGCTGATTTGAGGCTTTTTGCCAAAAGAAAGGATTTGGGCTTATTCTTGCCAAAAGATAAGTTGTGCTTATTTGCTTGCCAAAGATTAATTGAGCTTATTATTGCCAAAAGATTGATTGTTTAGGCGATTGTCGCCAAAATTGAATGATTTAAGGCTTTTTAGCCAAAATGAATTGATTTAGGCAATTGTTCCAAAATGATTAAGGCATTTGTGGCCAAAGGGTGTTTTGTGGGCGATTGTCGCCAAAATGATTAAGGCAATTTTATTGCCAAAAAATTGATGTTTGAGGCTTTTTAGCCAAAAAGTTGATTTAGCAATTTGTTTTGCCAAAAGTTTGATTGGCGTTTGAACGCCAAAAAAATTGATTTAAGGCTTTTAGGCCGAAAAGAAGTTGATTTAGGCAATTGTTTGCCAAAAAGTTGATTGGGCGATTGTCGCAGAAATTGATTGATTTAAGGCATTGATGCCAAAATGAATTGATTTTAGAGGCGCTTTAAAGCCAAAAGGAATTGATTAGTTTTTAAAGGCCATTTTTGGCCAAAAGCTTTGATTCAAGCGATTTGTCGCTATGAAAAAGAATTAATTTCTCACATTGTTAGGCAATTGTTTGCCAAAAGCGGATTATTAAAGGCTTTAGCCAAAATATTGCTTTAGCGAACTTGAAAACTGATTAATTCTTCACTTGTAGGCTTATAGGCAATTTGTTTGCCTAAAGTGATTAATTAAAGGCTTTTAGCCAAAATATTGCTTTAAGCGATTTGTCGCTATAAAAAAGAATCAATTGTCACTTATAGGCAATTTGTTTGCCTAAAGTGATTAATTAAATTGAAATATAGGCAATTAATTGCCATAAAAAGAAAAAGTGTTTAATCAGGGCCTTTAAGTCACAATTATTGATTAATTAGACTTAGGCCAAAAAACTGTTCGAAATAAGGCTCTTTCACCATAGTTATTGATTAACTAGGCTTTTAGCCAATATCGTCGAATTTAAGCTTTAAGCTTTTAAATACACGATTATGCCGATTACCGTGGCATCTAAGCTTAATTTTATTTATTGAGGCATTTGTTTTGGCTACTAGTGGATGATATGAATGCATTATGCAGTTATAGAATTTGGAGAGTAGAAAAAGAAGATGCAGGAAGTGCTAAAATTATAGATAGAGTTTTAGCGTTGTGTACCTGATTTAGTCGATCCGGCACACTTCTTAACTCTCAGGTTAAGCTCCCTCGTTAAGGGAATTAATTAAATTAATTTTAATTTTAATGACCAAATCAACAAAGAAAAGCAATAAATCTAGCTGAATGCAAGAAAGGCAGTAAAGAATTCGCAGAAAGCGAGAGGGGAAGGAGCGTCCGTCACACAGACTGAGTGGGAAAAAAGGAGGCCTGAGGCTGTATTTATAGGCGCAAACGGACTGTTTCGGTGCCGGGCCGCCGGATGACCGCCGGCTGGGCCGCCGGGTTCGGGCGGCCCTTCTGGCGGCCGAGCCGCCGGGTCGTGGCCTCCCGGCAGCTGAGGCCACCGAGATGGGACGCCGGCTCACGGCTGGCTCCGGGTGGTTAGCCACGGGCGGCCCAAGTTACCCGGGGTGCTTTTCCGGGAGTTCCGGACCTCCAAAAATAATTCCGGGGACAGTTCCGGGTGATCCTCGTAATTTTCCTGGACGTTTCAAGTACCATATTAGCATACGTTCCGGTGAAATTTTCCGAAGGCTCCGGTCCGGCCGACTGTCGCAGTCGAAAAAAATAGGCCCTTTTTGAGCCCTCAAAATTTTGAGTATTCACAAGAGCTGCAATAGCCTGGCTGTC
>NW_023590994.1:16395-38959 GCF_014843425.1 Jatropha curcas
TTCTATTCACAACTTCAGTTTGTCCATTCTGTTGTGGATGAACAAGTTGTAGGAATAAAGTAATTTTAGTTCAAGTTACCCCACAAAACTACTCCAAAAAGTTTGAAAGGAACTTTGCATCCCTTTATCAGGAAACTAATAGTCCTTGGTACCCCATGCAATCTTACCCACTTCTTAAAGATCTAATTCAGCAACATTATTGGGCAGTTTCATCAGTTTTATGACAGGGGAATAAAATGAGCCATCTCAGCCATCTTGCTAAACCTATCAACAACAATAAATATACTGTCCTTACCACGCCTAGTCCTAGGTAAACTAAGTACAAAGTCCATGGATATATCAGTCCAAGGTGAACTAGAAACAAGTAAAGGCATGTATAATCCATGAGCCATAGACTTAGATTTGGCCTATTTGTAAGCAATACAAGAATTACAAACTTTTTCTACATCCCTATGCATATGAGGCCAATAAAAATGTTCATTCAGCATATCATAAGTCTTATGCACCCCAAAGTGTCCCATCAATCCCCCACAATGAGATTCAAGTACAAGCAAATCACGGATAGAACATTTAGGCACACAAAGTTTACTGCCCTTAATCAAATATCCATCATGTCTATAGAACTTATCAAATGCTCCATGCTCACATGCCACATGTTTGCATGCCAAATATACATTGCCAAAATTAGAATTAGACACATACAAGTCCTTAACATACTCAAATCCTAGCAGCTTAGAACTAAGAGCAGTAAATAGAACATATCTCCGGGACAAATGCATCGGCATGTCATCTTTCCCATGCTTGTATTTAATCACATAAGGAAATTGTTCAATAAACTCAACCCACTTACCATGTCTTTTATTGAGCTTACCTTGACCCTTCAAGTGTTTTAGGGGCCTCATGCGTCAGTAGGATGAACAAAAAACTCTTTAGGGTAATAAGTAAGTTGTTGCCAAACTGTAAAGTTTCTTACCAAGGCATTAAAGCTCTTTGTCATATGTCATAGGTTGAATAGTTGAGTTGTGCTCCATTCAACTTCTCACTAAAGTAGGCAATTGGCTTCTTTTCTTGCATTAGGACAGCCCCAATTCCAACTCCAGAAGCATCACACTCAATCTCAAAAGTATTCTAAAAATTAGGCAAAGAAAGTATAGGTGCAGAAGTTAACTTCCCTTTTAGTGTTTCGAATGCCCTTTGTTGTTCTTCTCCCCACTTGAACCCAATTTCCTTTTTGATAATTTCTATTAGTGGTGCTGCAATTAAAGAGAAATCCTTAACAAATCTCCTATAAAAGCTTGCCAACCCATGAAAACTCCTAACTTCAGAAACTGATTTGGGCCTAACTTCAAGAAACTGATTTGGGAGTTGGCCATTCTTTGATAGCTTTTACTTTCTTCTCATTCTACTTACCAATACCTGTGACCTCCTAACCAAGAAATACAAGTCTATCTATACAAAAATGTGCATTTGTTAAAGTTTAGCATACAACTTTTCTGTCCTCAAAGTTTGTAAACACTATCCTAACATGCTCAATATGATCATTAAGAGACTTGCTATAGAATGAGTATTATCATCAAAGTATACAACCACAACTTTCCTAGGAAGGCACGCAATACATGGTTCATAAGCCTATAAAAGTACTAGGTGCATTAGATAGGTCCAAAAGCATAACTAACCATGCATACAAAACCATACTTAGCTTTTTAAAAGCAGTTTTTCCATTCATTCACCTGGTTGCATTCTAATTTGATGGTAAACCACTCATTAATCGATTTAGTAAAAGTAAGTGCCCCCATGCCAATTCTCTTTAAACCATATCATCAAGTCTTAGGATAGGGTGTCTATACTTTACTGTGATTTTGTTGACCGCTCTACAGATCAAACACACATTGCCGCCATGTTCCATCCTTTTTAGTACTAGAAGCACGGGAACGGCACATGGGCTTCATAAAGCACGGGAACGGCACACGGGCTCATGCTCTCTCTCACCAAACCTTTCTCCATAAGTTCATCAACTTGCCTTTGCAACTCCTTTGTCTTCATTGGATTGCTTCTATAGGCAGGCCTATTTGGAATGGTGGATTCAGGAATGAAGTCAATTTGATGTTCTATTCCCCTTAAGGGTGGTAACTAGGAAAGACATCATCAAATTCCTGCAACATAGAAACAAACATAGAAGGCAAATTGTCAAGGTTAGTGTTAGTTTCAGCAAATAAAACTTCCTTATATCTAAGAAGCAACACGGGCTTCTCCAAAGCAATAACACACTTAACCTCTCTAGCTCTTGCATAAAAAGTTTGTTTCTTTTTTTCCTCTCTTTGTTTTTCACTCAAAATTGGGCCATTAATTTGTTTGGTTATTTTTGTGGCCTCTTTTCCCTCATCCTTACTCTTTTCTCTCTTTTGTTCTCTCAATTTCGAATTCTCATTCTCATGTTTTCTCAAGGCCGAAACCTCTCTCTCTCTCTCATCTTTCGTTGATCTTCATAAACCTCTTGAGGTGATAAGGTGATAAAGGCACAAGAACCACCTTTTTTCCCTTATGAATCAAAGAGTATCGATTATGGAATCCATCATGAAGTGCTCTTCTATCATATTGCCTTGGTCTCCCCAACAATAGATAGCCAGCTTGCATAGGTACTATGTCACATAAAATCATACCTTCCAAAAGAAAATGGCACAAGCACTTGTCGAGTCACTTTCACCTCTCCACAATCATTCAACCATTGCAATTTATAAGGTTTAGGATGCTTGAGACAAGTTAGGATTTGCTTGAGACAAGTTAGTTCAGTTTGTTTACCTGTTTTACACTAGCAACATTAGTTTGCAACTACCCCCATCAACAATAAGAGTACACACTTTCCCACTAATCAAACATCTTAGTGTGAAATATATCTCACGTTGCTCAGGCTTTCTTTCTTGTTACATGCATGTTTCAAAGCACGTCTGTCTAGCAACCAAAGCTTCTCCATGTTCAGGAAGTATCAAATTTTCTGAATCATCATCATCATTATCATCAAGTAATTTAGGCATATCATCATAATCAGTACATTCAGATTCAGAACTAACATTCCCATCATCTTTAATAATCATAACCCTTTTATTAGGACATTGAGATGCAAAATGCCTTTTCCCCAAACATTTAAAGCATTTAATTTCTCTAGAAGGGGTTGTAGAGTTAGAAGTACCTTTGTTGCTTTTAAATGGAGTTCGGACAGTTTCTTTACCCTTTGAAGTTGAATCTGTCCTTTGAGAACTTGAGCCTCTAAATTCTTTCTTCTCACCTTCTTTAGGCCATTTAGATCCCCATTAGATCCCCATGTGTTGTTGGAATACTTGTTAGTGTTGGATCTTCCCTTTTTCTGTCTTTCAAGTTTCATGGCCATATCTATCAGATCCTCTAAGGTATCATATCTATACATCTCTAAAGCATCAGCAATGTCTTTGTTTAGACCTCCAAGGAAACGTGACATGGTGATTTTCTCATCTTCCTCAATCTTGGCTCTAGCCATGCAAATCTCCATCTCCTTGTAGTATTCTTCAACACTCCTTCCTCCTTGCACCATTCTAGCTAATTTAAATCCCTAAGTAATGAGTAGGGGACATAATTTTTGGATGCATTAGCTCTTTCATGATCTCCCATGGTGGTACGGGTCGTAATCCTTTCCTTCTTCTTTCAACAGCAATAATGTTCCCACCAAAACATGGCCATAGCCTTTGAATCTCCAACAGCAGCAAGATGGGATTTCTTTTCTTTGAGAATAGTTTATGGCATTCAAAGATTTGTTCTCCTTTTCTCTCCCATTGCAAGGAATTTCCTTCAGCATTGTTGTCAGCATTGTTATTGCCTTTGAATTCTGGAATCCTCATTTTAATTGATCCCAAGTCCCCATCAAGTTTATTAGGATTGGTCTCTTCACTCTCTTCAACATCATGGTCTTGAAATCTGGTTTGTGGATGAGTTCTAGTTGTATTAGAGCTTTGTGAAGCCTTTATCTCTTGCAATTCCTCCCTCATGTCTTGGACAAGATTATTGAAGGTTTTAAACTGTCCTTGAATTGCTTCCATGAAGAGTTTTAATTGAGGATCTTTAATTGGAATTCCATCATTACCATCTCCAGATTTGCCTATACACATGGTTAGTATTCAAAAGAAAACACAAAAGATTTGGGTTATTGATAAATCACTCCCTCACGTGTTTACACTCTTGAAATCACTCCTTGCAATTCTTCCAATTGAAAACTTCAGAATCTTAGTTTCAACCAACCAACTCAAAGATCCACGTTTAGAGTCAAGGAATAAAACTTAAACAATTGAAAAGCAGCACAAAAATCTAGAAAGAAGACAAAAAAACGATATGGACAGTAGCCACAAGAACAGTAAACAATGCACTACTTTAATGATCACAATTAGTGAACAAGCAAACACACCCTAATAATGTAATAGAAGCAACGGAAAGCTCACACAAAAACAAAGAAACTAGAATTTGAAAGACAATATTAGGATATAATGTATGAATTTAGCTCACTACAAAGTAAACCAAATATGGACCTAATTAATTCTATCCAAAACAAAGCAAGCAAACAAAGAAAAATTAAAAGAAAACAATTTGAAGATAGGGTTAGAACAGAGCACGGGCGTGCTAGATGGAGCACGGGCGTGCGTTTAAGTTCTAGTCCAACAAGTGGAAGTCAGAAAAGTGCACGGTTGTGCTTTGCCTTGTTCCTTTTTTTTTTAATGCAACCCAATTTAAGTAGGATTCTTAGATTTGACAAGGATTGTAGTAGATTTTCTCAATCTCAAAGATATGGTCAACTATTCTTTGTTATCTTATCCGCAAGTAGTTAATGATACGGATCGGATCAAAGAATGAGATATAAGTTCGCCTCTATGGCACCCCACGTTTATAATGAAACGGAAACACCAATAATCGAGATTAAACACTAGATTATGGTCAAATCTCTTAAGGATTAGGAATAATCCCACAATTATGGCAAATTCCACAAAATAAGGAAAATCTTTGATTTAGGATCAAATCTCTTGGTTGCCAGGAACAAAATCAAGATCCACGACAAGCAATTTCAATGGATGGACGAAATTTCTTTAATATACTCTTTTTTTTTTTTTTTTTTTTAACAACAAGTAATCTAGGAATGTAAACTTCCAGAATTGAACCATAGCACGAAATTTACTAAATTAATTGAAAACAAAAAATGAAATTGAACAATCAAACAAGAAAACCAAACATAAAAGAATTAAGATGAAAGAGAAAAACAAACACAAACAATAGAATAAGAAAAACAAATTAAACAACAGATCCTAGAGCTAGATTATAAATAACGAATTTACCTTAATCTTTGGGCTCTTGATACCAAACTGAGCGGAACCATAATGAAAATAAATTTCATGACTCAATGACAAGTTTTTGGAATAGAATCAAAGTATCTAGAATAAATCCCTCTATGGCCACCCCAAGCTTAAAGAACAAGTACCAATAATAGAGTAGAAGAATAAGATAAACGCCATAAAGAATTGATAAGTTTACCTTGATTCTTGATGCAATTAGAAGAATGCAATCTCACACCCTCTGAAAACATGAACACGCCTAAGCATGAAGAAGAAGATCTCTCTTTGATTAATTGATTGAATAATGTTGAATAATTACAAAATAGCAAGCTATTTATACTAATCTAAGAGGTCCATGACGCGGAACCCAATGAAAATAAATTTCATGAACTCAATGACAAGTTTTGGAATAGATCAAAGATCTAGAATAAATTCCCCTCTATGGCAGTCGCTGGATCGCAAGGAGGTATGGTGAACGATGAAGGAGATCCATTGGTGCTTCCTATTGGACCGATTACAAGGAGTCGTGCCAAGAGATATGGGGCAGCCATATCATTATTTGTTCAAGCCCAAATAACACAAGAACTACTAGCTTCCTTCGCGAGCGCGAGCTTCACATACGCGAGCGCGACCACACCTCGCGAGCGCGATTCTACCGTGAGCGAGCGCGAGAAGCGCAAAAGAGAGGCAGAGAGTTAGGCAGCGCAAGTCGCGAGCGCGATTCCAACATGCGTGAGCGCGAGCGCGAACCTTCACTGCGCGAGCGCGAGAAGCGCAAAGGAGAGGCAGTGAGTTAGGCAGCGCAACTCGCGAGCGCGATTCCAACATGCGCGAGCGCGAGCGACACTTCACGAGCGCGAATCTTCACTGCGCGAGCGCGAGAAGCGCAAAGGAGAGGCAGTGAGTTAGGCAGCGCAAATCGCGAGCGCGATTCCAACATGCGCAATTCGCGAGCCGGATCCCAAACATGCGCGAGCGTGAGCGACACTCGGAGCGCGAACCTTCATTCACTTGCGCGAGCGCGGAAGCGCAAAAGGAGTGCAGTGGAGACTTGCATCGGCCTGGGTGTGCCACCTTGCATGGGCATGCTATCCAACATGGTTCCCACTCAACTTGTGCTTTCTAACTTAAATGTGAGAAACTTAGGTGTTCCTTCAAGTTCTTCATAGCACTTGTTGAAAGCAAGGTCATGGAGCTCTTGTGTGATTTGTTCTTGAATATATAAGGACATGGTGCTCCATACTTCTTTGCACGGCTCCTTGTAAATTGGTCCCTTAGGCAAGTGCTAATGATTGCCATTGTTGTGGTCCTTGTTTCTTGAGTCCATCAGGGTGGTTGGTGGTAGTGGATCCGTAATCACTTTACCCTTTTTTTTTGTATTTTTATTTACTTTTGTGGTTTTTTAGTAGTTTAATGCTTCTTTAATAATGTTTATTTCTCTTCAATCCTTTGGTCCATTTTAGGTTTTCTTAAAAGCAAATATTTTGATAAAAGAATGAAATCTAAAACAAATCATTTGAAAAAATGAGCTTGGGCCAAGAGCAAGTTGCTCACGCAACCAACAGATCCGTAACGGATCTGGAAGATGCGTGACGGATCTGTTCATATACAAAATTTTATTTCTATACCCAGAGCAGTTGCGTCACGTAACCAACGTATTTGTAACGGATATGAAGATGCGTGACGGATCTGTTCATACCCAAAATTTTATTTCTCTACCCAGTGTTCTATTTTCCAGATTGTGGATTTAAAATAGGTTTCTAAGGATCTGGAGTTTTAGGGACAGTTCCGTCACGGAACTATTAGATCCGTCACGGAACTAGAAGATCCGGGACACAACTGTTCTAAGATTTCAGAAATAATTTTTGTTTTTTTAAACAGTTCCGTTACGGAACTATTAGATCCGTCACGGAACTAGAAGATCCGTGACGCAACTGTTCTAAGATTTTAGAAATAATTTTTATTTTTTTTTTAAAAATAATAAATTTTGCACAAAATAAAGTTTAATTTCTCTAATAAATCTGAAGATGTCCAATTATGAACAGATTGCAATTAATTAAGTTTAGAGTACTAAAATGTAAGTAACTAAATGTAATTTTGTGTATTTACTTGATGAATTTTACAATTTTTGTTGAAGAAAATGAAAAATTAAATAATTAAATTTATGGGTTTGTTAGTAATTTGCATGTTTAGGATTAAATTAAAAAATAAAATGTGATTTAGGTGCTAAATAATAATTATGCATGATTTTGTTTTTTGGTTTTTGGGTTTAATTTTGAATTGGGTAAGATGTATTTTAGGTTCGGTTTGTTGCTCACCTTGAACCATAAGGCAAGAGCGGGTCTTTTATTTATTCGATTTAATTGCTTTGGTTTGAATGATTATAAATGTGATAATTAGATTTGATTGGGGCGATTAAGTAATTTTCCATATAAGAACTCGGTCCGATTCATTGGGGTTGGGTTTAAGTAAATAAATAATTTGGCTTTTCTAACTAAAATAAATTAGAAATCATAGGTTAAAAGAGGCCGATTTTTCCCGGTTTTCCCGGCGGTCCGGCTTCCAATAGGCCGGCATAACCCAATTCCCTTACCCAGATCGCAATTGGGGTAGCGCCTGACCAGTCTTTTTAATAATTTGGCCTTAAATAAAATTGGGTTTAAAATATGGAGTCACTTTTTTATAAAATAAAATTGAAAACAGTCCCATTGCCGAAATAATGGGTGGCGACTCAAAAACTGTTTATAAGACCGATTTATCGATATCGTACCCAATAAAATGTTTTATCACCACTTTTCATAATAAGATTACTTTCCACATCAAAATAAAATAAACAACATAAAAATAATAAAATAACAAGGATGTTTTCGAGTCCACCCTAAAATAACAAGGATGTTTTCGAGTCCACCCGGGGGGGGGGGCGATACGAAAACAACTTCTGCCTCAGTTAGCAGTACAGCTTCCATCCCGTAGACAAGAGAATAAGGGGTTGCCCCATTTGCAAATTTGGCTGTGGTCTGATATCCCTATAAAGCATATTGTAGCTTGCTTACCCAATCACAATGCTTTCTGCCATTTTCCTCAATATCTTCTTGATATTTTTGTTTGCGGCTTCTACTGCCCCATTAGCTTATGGTCTGTAAGGTGAAGACTTATGGTGTTTGAGATTTGGTGGTTCGACATCCATATTTCTAATAGCGATTTTACTTCTGCTTGGAACTGAACTCCATTGTCTGTCTCAACATGATGGGGGATTCCATATCTACAAATCAGGTTCTTTTCAATAAATTTGGCCATTTGCTTGGCACCTATGTTCTTAAATGATTCTGCTTCAACCAATCTTGAGAAATAGTGCACTGCAACCACTATAAAGTCATGTCCATTAGATGCAGGTGGTTAAATCTTGCTAATGATATCTATTCCTCAAGCTGCAAATGGCCATGGCGAAATAGAAGGATGTAATTTTGAAGGAGGAATGTGATTCAGGTCCCCGTGTATTTGGCATTCGAAGCACCTTTTCACAAAAGAAATACAATCCTTTTCCATTGTCGACCAAAAGAAACCTTGTCGACCAAAAGAAACCATGTCTAATAATTTTCTTAGCAAGCACTTTTCCATTCATGTGGGTGCCGCAAACCCTGCATGGATCTGTAGCATAATCCCTTTAGCTTCTTTTTTCGATACACATATTTACAATACCCCGTCTGACATTCTTTTGTACAACTGACCGTCTAAGACTGCACATTGTAACGTCAAATGTTGTATAGCTCTTCTGTCATCTCTAGTAGCTGAATCTGGGTATACCCTTTTCTGTCATCTCTAGTAGCTGAATCTGGGTATACCCTTTTAGTCATCTACTGTAGGACATCATAAAACTATGGCTTCTCTTCCTCCTCAATATCCATAATCTTTTCGCCTTAACGCAGGATGCTTCCCGAAGAAATCATAAATGGCTTTTTAGGCATTACCGAAATCACTTCCGAAGGTGATGCTAAGTCAGCCAAGGCATCTGGTACTCGATTGTTTACTCTGCTTGTATGTGTGAAGGTTACCTTTCTGAAGTTTTGAACAACAATGGGCAATTGGTCAACGTAAGGCTTCAGTCTGTCCTCTTTAACTTCCCAATTGCTGTTAGCGTGCTCAATTACTAGTTTCGAATCACCAATAACCTCAATTTCATCAGCTTTAACTACAATTAGAGCTTCTAAACCCAAATAGGCAGGCTTCATATTTTTCCATGTTATTCGTGACTGTAAACAATGTCACCTCTTCAACATCGGGATAACCTCTCCTTGTAGAGATTCTAGCAAAATGCATACCCCGGCTCCTTTACTATGAGCTAAACCATCAAAATAGAGCTTCTATCGTTTCTTTCTATCAAACTCAAATGTTCATCGGGAAATCAATCTCCCATTGTTCATTATCTTCAGCTGGATGTGCTGCTAGAAAGTCCGCAACTGCTCGTGCTGTGATGGTTTTCTTCGTGGCATATTTGATATCAATTTCTGATAGTAGGATTAGCCATCTTGCTAGTTTCCCCACTAGTGGTGGTGTTCCATATAAATATCTAACTAGATCCATTCTCGATACTACTACCACTTTATAGGACTGAAAATAGTATCGAAGTTTTCTAGTAGCCCATACCATTGCTAATCAAGTTCTTTCAATCAAGTTATATTTTTGTTCATTTGGAGGAAGCTTTTTACTCAAGTGATACATTGCCTTCTTAACACCAGCTTCATCAGCTTGTGCTAACATGGTTCCAATTTTAGCATCTTCCACTGTCAAGTACAAAATTAAGGATTTCCCTGGCTTTGGTAGGCATAAAACCAGGGGACTTGATAAATATTCCTTGAGTTTGTCAAAAGCTATCTGGCAATGATCATTCCACTTTACTGGCTGATGTTTCTTTAAAAGCTTGAAGATTGGATCACATTCTATATACAACTTTGATATGAACCTACTAATACACTAAATCTTTCCCAGAAAGCTTCTCACTTGCTTTTTCATTTTGAGCGACTCCATTTCTTAGATTGCCTTAATCTTGTCTGGATCGATCTCTATTCCCTTAGGTTCTACTATGAATCCTAGCACTTTTTCGAAAGTCACCCCAAACACACACTTCTTCAGGTTCAACCGCAGGTTGTATTTAATCACTCTGTCCATGAATTTTTTCGGGCTGCTGGATGCTCTTCCGATGTCTTCGTCGTGACAATCATACATCGATATACACCTCCAACTCCTTGTGAATCATGTCATGAAATAATGTGGTTGCCATCCTTTGATAAGTAGCTCCGGCGTTCTTTAAGCCAAACAGCATCATCCTATAGCAAAACATACCAAATTTCGTCACAAATGTTCCTTGCATTTGTCTAGTAATGCCATAAGAATCTGATTATACCCTGCAAAACCATCCATAATGGAGTAGCATCCCGTCATCGCTGCACTATCGATCAGGATATCTATATAAGGGAGAGGAAAATCATCCTTCGGTGATGCGGGTAGCTACCCGTCATCGGCTGCACTATCGATCAGGATAATCTATATAAGGGGAGGGAAAATCATCCTTCGGTGATGCTTCTGTTTCAAATACCTGTAGTCCACACAGCATTCTGACCCTATCCTTTCTTTCCTTAGGAATTGGGACTATGTTTGGCCAACCAATTTGGATAGTGAACCACTTCAAGAAATAAACCCGCAATTTATCTATTTGGTCACTTTCTCTTTTAATTTTCTTGGCCTATTCATAGTCTACCTTTTTCCTCTTTCTGCTTTACTGCTTGGCTCTAGGATATAGAGGAATTGGTGTGCTCAGGCCATAAACCTATATATCCCTAGACATCTTCGTAATCGTAACTCCAAGTGAAGGCTTCCTTTTTGTCCATGAGTAGCTTTGAAATTTTGTGTTTAACTCTGGCGTTAGGTTTGGCCCAATTAATAGAATTTCTCGATTATCTTTGGTGCCAATATTAAATTCAAGCTTGCATGATGAGTTAATGTCAAATATGCGCATGTTATTATCTACTCGATGAATGGAACCATCAGGGAAGACATCAAATAAGTAAGCAAAATTTAAGTTCATTTCATTAAACAATAAAGAAAGTTCATTAGAATCAGATTCATCCTTGACAAAAATCAACACATCAAAAGGGGTCTCAGCTTCTTCAAAGCTCTCTTCTATGCAGGCCCGAAATTGGTTTTAGCACTTGATCCGCAGGGTCCTCTTCTTCTTCAGCGCTCCCCTTCTCTTTATTCTTCTCTTCCTTCCACTCTTCCTGGGTAGCTGGCCCCTCGTCCAGTTCCTCTTTCTTTCTTTCTTCCTCATCGCTTGTGGCCCCTTAATCCCTCAACCCCCTCTTTCTCGGGTATCTTCTCTTCTTCTTTCTGTTCTTTCCCTTCCTTAAGCTTTATTCCCTTAGGCTCAACTGCCAAGATATCAATAACAATCGATAAAGATTTCTAGACCAGGGTACATCTTTCCATTGTACTCAAAAGGCTCCATTGGAAGACATAGATAGGAATGCTCACTCGAAGGGACGAATCGTCCACCCATGTCCAACCAGCCATATGTTCTCTTTGGTGCGCTTCCAAATTTTTACTCCAAACCTTGATGGTCCCTTTGATTGTGGACTTTAGGTAGCTCTGTAATGCCTTGCTGATTCTTTCCAAGCCCTTTTCCTTCTTCATAATTCATCCTCTTCATGATGTTGGACCTTTTTCCTTCTTCAATATTCATCCTCTTCATGATGTTGGCGACAGTGGGCCCTATGTCAAGTGCTAAGTACAGCAACCTGAAAATCAATCCATGGGAGGGATTCTTGATTGTCACAATTGAACATAAGCTACAAAACTTCTTGATACGGATCCATACCAAACCACCTATGGAGCTCAAGGAAACAAGGACAACAACAATGGCAATTCCATTAGCACTTCCTAATGGACCAATTACAAGAGCCGGCAAAAGAAGTATGGAGCCAACCATGTTCTTATATAATTCAAGAACAAATCACACAAGAGCTTCCATGACCTTTAGCTTTCAACAAGTGCATGAAGAACCTTGAAGGAACATCTAAGTTTTCACATTAATGAGCACAAGTTGAGTGGGAACCATGTTTTGGATAAGCACACCGCCCATGCAAGGTGGCACACCCCAGGCCATGCAAGCCTCACTGCATCTCCTTTGCGTTCTCGCGCTCGCCAGTGGAAGGTTCGCACTCGCGAAGTGTCGCTCGCAGCTCGGCTGACATGTTGGAATCGCGCTCATACCGCTGCCTAACTCTCTGCCTCTCCTTTGCGCTTCTCGCGCTCGCGCACGGTAGAGTCGCGCTCGCGAGATGTGGTCGCGCTCGCGTATGTGAAACTCGCGCTCGCGAGTTACGCTGCCTAACCCTCTGCCTGTCCTTTGCACTTCTCGCACTCACGCAGGTCAAGCTCGCGCTCGCGAGTTGCACCAGTGTGTAGCAACTGTAGCAAAGTCAAGTTCAAATTTACTGTAGCAAAGTCAAACTTATTGGCACGGGCACTGTAGCAACATTAGGAGCCTAGGAATGCCTTCAAGGTCCTCACAACACGTGTTAAATGCGACATCATGAAGTTCTCGTGTTATTTGGGCTTGAACAAATAGTGATACGGCTGCTCCATATCGCTTGGCACGGCTCCTGTTATTTTGTAAATTTTAAACAGATAATTAATGAATTAAAGAGAGTTTCTTCTTCAACTTCATGCTTCGTGTTCATGGGTTTTTAGAGAGTGTGAGATTTGCATTCTTCTTAATTGCATCAAGAATCAAGGTAACTTATCAATTCTTTGTGGCGTTTATCTTATTCTTTACTCTATTATTGGTGTTCTTGCTTTCTTTAATGCTTTTGGGTGCCATAGAGGGGAATTTATTATAGATTTGAAAGAAAATTTCGTTCACCATTGAAATTGCTTGTGTGGATCTTGATTTTGTTCCCTGCAAACCAAGAGATCTTGTCTAATCAAAGGGATTTTACCCTTATTTTGTGGGATTTTGCCCATAATTTGTGGGATATCCTAATCCTTTAAGAGATTGACCATATTTTAATCTCGATTATTGGTGTTTCCGTTTCATTATAAACGTGGGGTGCCATAGAGGCGAACTTATATCTCATTCTTTGATCCGATCCGTATCATTAACTACTTGCGGATAAGATAACAAAGAATAGTTGACCATATCTTTGAGATTGAGAAAATCTACTACAATCCTTGTCAAATCTAAGAATCCTACTTAAATTGGGTTGCATTAAAAAAAAAAGGAACAAGGCAGCACGCCCGTGCTACACCTCAAGCACACCCGTGCTAGATCTTGCCTACCACTTGTTGGACTAGGCCTAATTACACACGCCCGTGCTGTTGCCTCTGTTCTTGGCCCTATTCTTAAAAATTGTTTTTTTTGATTTTTCTTTGTTTGCTTGCTTTGTTTTTGGGGTAGAATTAATTAGGTTCCATATTTGGTTTGCTTTGGTAGTAAGCTAAATTCAATACATTAATATCCTAAAATTGCCTTTAAATTCTAGTTTCTTGTTTTGTGTGAACTTTCTATTGCCTTCTATTACAATTGTTGGGTGTGTTTGCCTTATTCAATACACTCTAATTGAATCATTAAAGTAGTGCATTGTTTATTTCTTGTGCTAACTGTCCAATATCGTTTTTTTTTGTCTATCTTTCTAGATTTTGTGCTTTTGCTTTTCATTGTTAAGTTTTTATTCCTTGACTCTAAACGTGATCTTTTCGAATTGGTTGGTTAATCTACGATTCTGAAGTACAATCGGAGGAATTGCAAGGAGTGATTGAGGAGTATAAACACGTGAGGGAGTGCTTTATCAATAACTCAAATCTTTTTCGTGTTTTCTATTCTTGAATACTAACCATGAGTACAGGCACATCTGGAGATGGTAACGGAGATGGAAATCCAATTAGAGATCCTCAACTAAAATTGTTCATGGAATCTATCTAAGGACAATTTAGAACCTTTAATAATCTCTTTCAAGACATGAGGGAAGAATTGCAAGAGATGAAGGCTTCACAAAGTTCTAATGCCACTAGGGCCCGTCCCCAAGTTAGAATTCAAACCCATGATGAAGAGGAGACTGAAGATACTAATCCTAATAAAATTGATGGAGACTTGGGAGCAATCAAAATGAGAATCCCAGAATTCAATGGTAACAACAATGCTGAAGAGTACCTTGAATGGGAGAGAAAGGTAGAACAAATCTTTGAATGCCATAGCTATTCCCAGGAGAAGAAATCCCATCTTGCAGCTGTGGAGTTCAAAGGATATGCTATGTTTTGGTGGGAACAATTGCTACTAAAAAGAAGAAGTAGGGAAGGATTACGGACCCGTACCACCATGGGAGATTCAATGAAAAGAGCTAATGCACCAAAAATTTGTCCCTACTCATTATTTAGGGATTTAATTAGCTAGAATGGTGCAAGGAGGAAGGAGTGTTGAAGAATACTACAAGGAGATGGAGATTTGCATGGCTAGAGCCAAGATTGAGGAAGATGAGAAAATCACCATGTCACGTTTCCTTGGAGGTCTAAACAAAGACATTGCTGATGCTTTAGAGATGTATAGATATGATACCTTAGAGGATCTGATAGATATGGCCATGAAACTTGAAAGACAGAAAAAGGGAAGATCCAACACTAACAAGTATTCCAACAACACATGGGGATCTAAATGGCCCAAAGAAGGTGAGAAGAGGGAATTTAAGGGTTCTAATTCTCAAAGGACAGATTCAACGATTCAACTTCAAAGGGTAAAGAAACTGTCCGAACTCCATTTAAAAGCAACAAAGGTACTTCTAACTCTACAACCCCTTCTAGAGAAATTAAATGCTTTAAATGTTTGGGGAAAAGGCATTTTGCATCTCAATGTCCTAATAAAAGGGTTATGATTATTAAAGATGATGGGAATGTTAGTTCTGAATCTGAATGTACTGATTATGATGATATGCCTAAATTACTTGATGATAATGATGATGATGATTCAGAAAATTTGATACTTCCTGAACATGGAGAAGCTTTGGTTGCTAGACGTTTGGTTGCTAGATCGTGCTTTGGGAACATGCATGTAAACACGAAGAAAGCCTTGAAAGCCAAACGTGAGAATATATTTCCACACTAGATTGTTTGATTATGAAAGGTACTCTTATTATTGATGGGGGTAGTTGCACTGATGTTGCTAGTGTAAATATGGTAAACAAACTGAACTTAACTTGTCTTAAGCATCCTAAGCCTTATAGGTTGCAATGGTTACATGATTATGGGGAGGTGAAGGTGACTCGACAGGTACTTATGCCATTCTCTATTGGATGGTATGAAGATGAGATTTTATGTGACATAGTACCTATGTAGGCAGGCCATTTATTATTGGGAAGGCCATGGCAATATGATAGAAGAGCACTTCATGATGGATTCCATAATCGATACTCTTTGGTTCATAAAGGGAAAAAGGTGGTTCTTGTACCATTATCACCTCAAGAAGTATATGAAGATCAAAGAAAGATAGTTGAAGAGAGAGGTTTTGGCCTTGAGAAAACATGAGAGTGAGACTTCGAGATTGAGAGAACAAAAGAGAGAAAAGAGTAAGGATGAGGGAAAAGAGGCCACAAAAATAACAAAACAAATAAATGCCCAATTGTGAGAGAAAAAGAAAGAGAGGAGAAAAAGAAACAGACTTTTTATGCTAGAACTAGGGAGGTTAAGTGTGCCATTGCCTTGGAGAAGCCCAGAAGTCCATATTGCTTCTTAGGTTAAAAGGAAGTTTTGTTTACTGAATCTACATAACTTGACATTTGCCTTCTTCTATGTTTGTTTCTATGTTGAGGAATTTGATGAATGTTCTTTTCCTAGTGGAATTACCAAGTGGTTTACCACCTTTAAGAGGAATAGAACATCAAATTGACTTCATTCCTGGATCCACCAATTCCAATAGGCCTGCCTATAGAAGCAATCCAAGTGGAAACAAGGAAGTTGCAAGGGCAAAAGTGGGATGAACCTTATGGAGAAAGGTTTGGTTGAGAGAAAGTATGAGCCCGTGTGCCGTTTCCCGTGCTTCTAGTACCTAAAAAGGATGGAACATGGCGCATGTGTGTTGATTGTAGAGCAGTCCAACAAATTCACAGTAAAGTAAGACACCTATCCTAGACTTTGATGATTGTTAGATGAATTGCATGGGGCAAACTTACTTTATTAAATTGATTTAATGAGTGGTTACGCACAAATTAGATGCAACAGGTGATGAAATGGAACACTGCTTTTAAAAAAACTAAGTATGGTTTGGTAATGAATGGTTATTATGGCCTTTTGGACTACTCTAAGCACCTAGTACTTTAATTTGAGGCCCTTATGAACCATGTATTGCGTGCCCTTCTTAGGAAAAGTTTGTGGTTTGTATCTTTTGATGATAATACTCATCTATAGCAAGTCTCTTAATGATCATGTTAGGATAGTGTTACAAACTTTGAGATCTGAAAAGTTGTATGCTAAACTTAACAAATGCACATTCTGTATAGATAGACTTGTATTTCTTGGATTTTTTGTGAGTGCACAGGGTATTGAAGTAGATGAGGAGAAGGTAAAAGCTATCAAAGAATGGCCAACACCCAAATCGATTTCTGAAGTTAGGCCCAAATCAGTTTCTGAAGTTAGGAGTTTTCATGGGTTGGCAAGCTTTTATAGGAGATTTGTTAAGGATTTCTCTTTAATTGCAGCACCACTAATAGAAATTATCAAAAAGGAAATTGGGTTCAAGTGGGGAGAAGAACAACAAAGGGCATTCGAAACACTAAAAGGGAAGTTAACTTCTGCACCTATACTTTCTTTGCCTAATTTTTAGAATACTTTTGAGATTGAGTGTGATGCTTCTGGAGTTGGAATTGGGGCTGTCCTAATGCAAGAAAAGAAGCCAATTGCCTACTTTAGTGAGAAGTTGAATGGAGCACAACTCAACTATTCAACCTATGACATTTATGCCTTTGGTAGAAACTTTACATGGTTGGCAACACTACTTATTACCTAAAGAGTTTGTCATCCCATACTGACCCATGAGGCCCTAAAAAACACTTGAAGGGTCAAGGTAAGCTCAATAAAAAGACATGGTAAGTGGCGTTGAATTATTGAAACAATTTCCATGTTGGAATCGCGCCGCGACTTCCCTATTGCGCTGCCTTAAACTCTCTGCCTTCCTTTGCGCTTCTCGCGCTCGCGCAGTGAAGGTTTCGCGCTCGCGAAGCTGTCGCTCGCGCTCGCGATTGTTGGAATCGCGCTCGCGACTTGCCTGGCCTAACTCTCTGCCTCTCCGTGCGCTTCTCGGCGCTCGCGCAGTGAATCGCGCTCCGTTGAGTGTCGCTTGCGCTCGCGCATGTTTGGAATCGCCGCTCGCGAACTTGCGCTGCCTTAACTCTCGCCTCTCCTTTGCGCTTCTCGGAACTCGCGCACGGATAGAATCGCGTAGCGAGGTGTGGTTCGCTGCTCGCGATTGTGAAGCTCGGCGCCTCGCGAAGAAGCTGTTAGCTTATTTTGTGTTTTTTTTTGCCTTTGTTAATGGGTTGGCCTCCAATATTTTCGGCCACCTTGATTAATTGCCTTATTTTGTTTTAGATTTAGTCAAATCTTTAGTAGATTTGGAATAGATATCCAAATTCCTTAAGTTGTATGATTTGTTAGTCCAACTCCTTAGTGGTTTAGATTTGCTAAAATCCTACCCTAGCTAACTCTAAATCCTCTAAGGATCTGGACCTCTTAGATTTTAAGTATAAATAGCTTGTTTATTTTTGTAATTTTCAACAATCAACAATTAATGAATTAAAACTATTTTCTTCATGCTTAGGCGTGTTCATGTTTTTTAGAGAGTGTGAGATTGCATTCTTCTAATTGCATCAAGAATCAAGGTAAAACTTATTCAATTCTTTTGTGCGTTTATCTTATTCTTTTACTCTTTATTTGGTGTTCTGCTTCTTAAGCTGTTTGGGTGCCATAGAGGGCGGAATTTATTCTAGATCTCTTGAATCTATTCCAAAACTTGTCATTGAGTTCATGAAATTATTTTCATTGGGTTCCGCCGTTCAAAAGGAGTTACCTAATCCTTAGATTGAGGAATTGTAAGTGGCTTAAATGCCTTAACAAAATGATAGTTAAGGCCTCCCAGGAGCTTTATTCACCAAGCATTCAAACAACTTATTCTTTTCTCTGCTTGATTTTTTTCTTTTTTTTATGATTTTGTTTTTACCTACATTCAATATCTAATTTGGCAATTTTTCTTCAAATGAACTCAAAAAAGGAGTCTCTGAAGAAAAATATAGCCGAAAGTGTGTTTTTCAAAGAGCCCCCCTCAAATGAGAGAAAAAGATCAATTTATAGAAGTAGGGCAGGCAGAGGATAGCTGGCACAGCAACTTATGGGCTACGTGACAAGATCCAACTGGTTGCGTTGACGCAGCTTCCTTTCTGGACCACAGCCATGTGCTCGCTCAGACAGAATAAAAAACCGTTATGTTGTCATTTTGGTGACGTCATACAAATCCAAAATTTCATTTGGATCAGAGCTGCGTGATGCAGCGAACAGTGCCATCACGCGCACTGCTTAGCTGCCGTTGGACGCAAACTCTGACTCAACTAAAAACTATAAAATCGGTTTAATTTAAATCCTTGGATTAAAAGACCTTCTTAGATAGATTAAACCCTTCATTCCGACATCCTCGTATTCCTCATCGGATTTAGGCGGGGGGGCATAAAGACACGCGTCAATTAGTTTGCCCCCCACTTTATCATTTAATCGTGTAAACAATTAATGTTAAAGTTGGCCACTGATGCGCCTTCAATCTTTGGTTGAATGAAGTAGTTGTCTTGATCATCTTGGTTCACGTCCAAAGCTCAGTCTGATGGGCTTTGTTGGCTCCAAGTCGGATCTGTAATCATCCTCCAAGAGCTCTGGTTCTAATTGGCTTTGAAGTCCACCTCCAAAGCTCAGTCTGAATCGGCTTTAGAGGGTTTGTTGAGTTGACTTGAATGCTCCAGTCGGACTACATTCAGTGTTCTAAAGCAATCTAGCGATCATCTGGTCACGTTGTGAACCCCTCCCCAAACATCAGGCCATATGAATGCATGTGGACTAAGGGCAGGAAATGCACGTTGAATGTATGAAGTCACCACCTTGTTTAAATTATTTTAGGGGTAAACAGGAAAAACCTAAGTTGGACTCCCAAATTTTAATTAAACCTAATTATTAAGATTAATTATCCCAATGTTAAGGCAATGGTCTACGAACCCGAGGTGATCCCGAGACTATGTCATGCTGACGAACTAACCTATGCATGAATGCTTTTGCAGTGGTGAATTGAAATAATTGGAACCAATTGAGAATGTTTATGTTGATTCGACTGCCGCTTCGGGTTAAAATCCCAAACGTGCCTACGTACTTCCGTTTGAATGGCAGATCAAATCACGTAGTCCGATAGGCCTCTTTTAGAGGGCTTTGAATGGGATGCTTCTATGCCATGAGTGTGTGTATGCTTTGTGCATTTTGTTTTAGGCATTTTGCCAAAGTTTGATTGATTTGATTAAGCATTTTTTGATGCCAAAAATGTTATTTTAATGGCTTTTAGCCAAAAAGATTTAATTTAGGCAATTGTTGCCACAAAAATTGATGTGATTTAGGGCGATTATCACCAAAATGCTTGGATCTTAAATGGCTTTTAGCCAAAAGATTGATTATTTAAAGGCTTTTTAGCCAATAGTAATGTGGATTTAGGCAATCTGTTGCCAAAAGATGATTATTTTAGGCGTGTCGTCCAAATTGATTGATTTAAGGCTTTTAAGCCAAGATAAGGATTTAATTAAGCATTTTGCCAAAAGCATTGATTAAGCAATGTGTTGCCAAAATTTGATGAAAACACCGAATTGTATGTAGCAATATTGCCAAAGAAAAAAACGTGTTTGAATTAAGGCCCTTTTAGTCACAATTATGATCTAATTGAGACTTAAGCCGAATTTTGTTCGAAATAAAGGCAATTTCACCAATTATTGACTTAACAGGCTTTTTTAGCCAGCTAAATATTGTCGGATTTTAAACTTTAACCACCACGATTATTGGTAACCGGGCGTTTAGCCTACAATTTAATAGCTTGAGCAATTTATTTGCCTAAGATTGACGTGAATGCTTTTATGCAGTTGTAGAGTTATTTAGGAGTAGAAGAGAAGCATGCATTGAAGTGCAAAAATTAAATAGGCAGAGTTCTAGTCATGTACCTGTTTAATCGACGCCACTCTTAACTCCAGGGTTTTAAAACTCCTCGTAGGGAATCATTAATTAATTTGATTTTAATGACCAGCTTAACGAAGCAAGAAAGCAATTAAAGCAAATACTAAAATGCAGGAAAAGCATGTTAAAGAATCGCAAGGAGCGTAGGGGAGAAGGAGCGTTCCGGTCAAACACAGACTGAGTGAGTTGAAAGGTCACACCGGGCTGTTATTATAGGCGAAACGGACTATTTCTGTGGCCTGGGCCGCCGGAGCTCGGCGGCTGGGCCGCCGGGGGCCGGCGACCTGGGCCGCCGGGTTCGGCCGCGCCGAAGCCACCGAGGACCGGATGTTCTTGGTCTGCTATTGTTTTGTTCCGGAGGTTTCTTCCGGAAAGTTCTTGGACCTCCAAAAAAATATTCCGGGACCAGTTCCGTGATCCTCGTAAATTTCCGATGTTTCAAGTACCAGATTGGCCACACTTTCGGTGAACTTCCAAAATGAGCCTTTGGTCCGGCCGAACCTGTTTTTGAGTCCGGGAAAACTGGCTCTTTGGAGCCTCAAAATTTAGGTATTCACACACGTCCAATGTTCTATTGACCAAAATCAGTGCGTAATGCCATTCACACTTATTGGTATTGAGATGTCCTATCACGCTATCGTAAATACCACCAATCACTAATTCAGGGAAAAGGATTGACTCGATCGCTTCGTAATGCATCATCACTAACTGCACGAGAGAAAAGGATCAAACAGCTTGTAAATTCACCATCATTGCTTGGTGGGGGACCAAACGGCTTCAAGAAAACCATCAGCCGGTTGGCTTGAAAATATTTTCAAGGGAAAGGAAGCAATTTTTCTTTGTGAACACCTCCCCGAACATCAATGCATGAGAATGCATATGAAAGGTAGAAATTGCACGTGAATGCATGAGTCGGCACCTTGTTTAATTATAGGGTAACTAGGAAACCCTAAGTTGACTCCAATAATTAACCTTAATTATTAGATTAATTAACCCAAATGGTTAAGCATGCGCTCTACCAACCCGAGGTGGCATCCTAGACTATGTCCATGCTGATGAAAATCAAAAAAAAAGCAAACACTAAACCATGAATGAATGCTTTGCAGGGTGTAAATTGAAATTATTAGGACCAATGAAAATGTTTATGTGATTTTCGGACTTGTCGCTCGGGTTAATCCCCAAACGTTGCCTACGTACTTTCTCCGTTTGAATGGAAGATCAAGTCAACATAGTGTCGAAGGCCTCTTTTAGAGGGCTTTGATGGGATGCTATTGCAATAAGATAGTGTGATGCTTTTGCATTTGTTTTTGTTCTAAGCAATTATTTCGCCAAAAATTGATTGTTTTGGCATTTTTGCCAAAATTGTTGATTGGGCTTATTTGTTTGCCAAAAAAATGGATTAAGGCCTATTTGGCCAGAAAGTTTTGTGATTTAGGCGATGGTCGCCAAAATGACTTGATTTTAAGGCTTTTTAAGCCAAAAGATTGATTAATTTGAAGGCTTTTAGCCAACAAAAGTTAATTAGGGCAATCTGTTTGCCAAAAGATGACAAATTTAGGCGATTGTTCGCCAAAATGGTTGATTTTAAGGCTTTTTACCAAAAATTGTGATTTAAGCGATTTTTGTCGCTAAAAAGGATCAATCCACTTATAGCAATCGTGTTTGACCAAAAATTGATTAACTAGTTGTAATGTAGGCAATTTATTGCAAGAAAACGTGTAATTAAAGTTTTTTAGCCACAATTATTATTAATTGGACCTAAGCACAGATTTGTTTCGAAATTAAAGGCGATTATATCGTAGTTATTAATAACTAGGTATTTTAGGCCCATATTGTCGGATTAGGTTTTTAATACCACGATTAAATTTATACCGGGCATTTAGTCCCTCCCTGGCGTCACTTAAAAAAATTAAAAAAAAAATATCTCTCTCTTT